>NDFG01000447.1:124021-208833 GCA_002167245.1 Sporophila hypoxantha | reverse complement strand
TCCCAACAGCCAGAAGGTTGCCGATGAGACAAAAGCCAAATATTCCACCAAAGTTCTGCTTGCAGCTACTGAAATCTCCTTTTTTTTTTATTTTTCTTGCCAGCCCTTCCACCCCATGGTGAACCTGGAATGCTCCCGGATTTCGGCCCTTCCTGTGCGCGCTGTACGCCCCGGTGTGCATGGAGTACGGGCGGGGTGACGCTGCCCTGCCGCCGCCTCTGCCAGCGCGCCCACAGCGAGTGCTCCAAGCTCATGGAGATGTTGGGGTCTCCTGCCTGAGGATATGGAGTGCACCAGGTGAGAAAAACCCTTTTTTTTGTGTTTTTTAAATTTCAGGATAAAATCACTCCCATCCAGGAGTTTATGGCCATAAAAAGCATGTGTTTAAACGTTTTCCGTCACACGCGGCGATGTTTTCCTTCCCGTTTGCAGCAGCCTTTCTGAGGTGGGAAGTGAGTTCCTATTTTGCCCAAGAGATCAGCTGAAAATTGGCTGGGTTTGATGAGGGGGAAATCTCAAAGCTGTTTGCAGAGCATGTACCCCTTGCTGAGCTGCAAACAGCTGTGTTCAGCTTTACATTGCACAAATAAATTTATGGAAAAAGAATCCAATGGTGTTCCAAGCTGTTTGAGACGGAACATGCATGAAATTAAAAACAGGATCTTCATGCTTTATTGTTTTTTGTAACTCCAACAGTTAATGAAACTGAGAAGCAGTAACAGGAAGAAACAGTTTCCAGCTGATGGGAGAATGAAAACAATTGAAATTATTTTAGTTAAATAAGTCAGAGGATGTTTTATAAGTTACTGGGATTGCTCCAATCTCTCCTTTGAAACTCTAACAGTCCTGAACTCCAGTCAGAGCTTTATTTACACAAATATCTTCATCATCATTCCATTTATTAATGCTGGTGTCAACTACACAAATATCTTCATCATATTCCATTTATGAAAACTGGTGGCAGTGGTAGTTGGAATTTTGTGTCACCACCTCACTGCCCTGTCTGATGGCAGCAAGTGCAGTGCTTAGGAAAGAGTTTAAAATATTTTTAAAATCCTGCTGCCTGGGCTTGAATTTACAGATTTACTGGATGGATTTGCATCTTACCTTAATTCTAAAGCCGAAATGGGCTCCTCACCTGTTTATTTTAAACTTATTTGGTAGTTTCAATCTCATGTGGTGGGAAGAGTTTGTGACTAAATAGTGCAGAATTTGATGGATTCCCCATTTTTTGGATTGTCTGGTTTTGCTCCAGTCGGTTTGCCTGAAGTCACACCTAGAAATCCTGATTCTTGTATCAGGAATGGTGTGGCCAGCAGGAGCAGGGAGACGATCCTTCCCCTGCACTGGGCACTGCTGAGGCCACGCCTGGAGTGCTGTGTCCAGTTTGGCCCTCAGTTTGGGAAGGACCTTGGGACACTCGAACGTGTCCAGAGGGGACGACAAGGCTGGAGAGGGCTGGGAACACAAACCCTGTGAGGAACCCCTGAGGGAGCTGGGGGTGCTCAGCCTGGAGAAAAGGAGACTCAGGGTGCCCCATCACTCTCTGCAGCTCCTGAAAGGTGCCTGTGCTCAGCTGGGGCTGGGCTCTTTCTCCAGCAGCACTGACACAACCTGAGCACACAGTATGAAGCTGCACCAAGGGAAATACAGGTTGAGGATTGGAAAAATCCCAATTTGGGGATTGTTCCTATTAAAAATAAAAAAAAGTTGTTTTACTGAAACAATGATAAAGTTCTGGAATGTTCTGCCCAGGGAGGTGGTGAAGTCCCATCCCTGGATATGTTTAACAAAGCCTGGATGTGGCACTGGTGCCATGGTTTAGTTGAGATGTTGGGCTGGGTTGGACTCATGATCTTGAAGGTTTCTTCCAACATGTGATTCTTGTGAATTCTGTGTGCAAGAGTTTCCCAGTCCTTGTAAATTGTGAGTAGATTCCTCTTAAACTCCTCTTTTTAGGTTCCCAGACTGCGGCGAGCCCTATCCTCGCCTGGTTGACCTCAACTTGGCGGCGAGCCACGGAGGAGGCGCCGATGGCCGTCCAGAGGGATTACGGCTTTTGGTGTCCCCGGGAGCTGAAAATCGACCCGAGCTGGGCTACTCCTTCCTCAGGGTCCGGGACTGCTCCCTCCCTGCCCCAACATGTACTTCCGCCGGGAGGAGCTGTCCTTCGCCCGCTACTTCATCGGCGTCATCTCCACGTCTGCCTCTCGGCCACTTGTTCACCTTCCTCACCTTCCTCATCGACGTCACGCGCTTCCGCTACCCGGAGAGGCCCATCATCTTCTACGCCGTCTGCTACATGATGGTGTCCCTCATCTTCTTCATCGGCTTCCTGCTGGAGGACCGGGTGGCCTGCAACGCCTCCAGCCCCTCCCAGTACAAGGCCTCCACGGTGACCCAGGGCTCCCACAACAAACGGCCTTCCCAACAGCCAGAAGGTTGCCGATGAGACAAAAGCCAAATATTCCACCAAAGTTCTGCTTGCAGCTACTGAAATCTCCTTTTTTTTTTATTTTTTCTTGCCAGCCCTTCCACCCCATGGTGAACCTGGAATGCTCCCGGATTTCGGCCCTTCCTGTGCGCGCTGTACGCCCCGGTGTGCATGGAGTACGGGCGGGTGACGCTGCCCTGCCGCCGCCTCTGCCAGCGCGCCCACAGCGAGTGCTCCAAGCTCATGGAGATGTTTGGGGTCTCCTGGCCTGAGGATATGGAGTGCACCAGGTGAGAAAAACCCTTTTTTTTGTGTTTTTTAAATTTCAGGATAAAATCACTCCCATCCAGGAGTTTTATGGCCATAAAAAGCATGTGTTTAAACGTTTTCCGTCACACGCGGCGATGTTTTCCTTCCCGTTTGCCAGCAGCCTTTCCTGAGGTGGGAAGTGAGTTCCTATTTTGCCCAAGAGATCAGCTGAAAATTGGCTGGGTTTGATGAGGGGGAAATCTCAAAGCTGTTTGCAGAGCATGTACCCCTTGCTGAGCTGCAAACAGCTGTGTTCAGCTTTACATTGCACAAATAAATTTATGGAAAAAGAATCCAATGGTGTTCCAAGCTGTTTGAGACGGAACATGCATGAAATTAAAAACAGGATCTTCATGCTTTATTGTTTTTTGTAACTCCAACAGTTAATGAAACTGAGAAGCAGTAACAGGAAGAAACAGTTTCCAGCTGGATTGGGAGAATGAAAACCAATTGAAATTATTTTAGTTAAATAAGTCAGAGGATGTTTATAAGTTACTGGGATTGCTCCAATCTCTCCTTTGAAACTCTAACAGTCCTGAACCTCCAGTCAGAGCTTTATTTACACAAATATCTTCATCATCATTCCATTTATTAATGCTGGTGTCAACTACACAAATATCTTCATCATAATTCCATTTATGAAAACTGGTGGCAGTGGTAGTTGGAATTTTGGTGTCACCACCTCACTGCCCTGTCTGATGGCAGCAAGTGCAGTGCTTAGGAAAGAGTTTAAAATATTTTTAAAATCCTGCTGCCTGGGCTTGAATTTACAGATTTACTGGATGGATTTGCATCTTACCTTAATTCTTAAAGCCGAAATGGGCTCCTCACCTGTTTATTTTAAACTTATTTGGTAGTTTCAATCTCATGTGGTGGGAAGAGTTTGTGACTAAATAGTGCAGAATTGATGGATTCCCCATTTTTTGGATTGTCTGGTTTTGCTCCAGTCGGTTTGCCTGAAGTCACACCTAGAAATCCTGATTCTTGTATCAGGAATGGTGTGGCCAGCAGGAGCAGGGAGACGATCCTTCCCCTGCACTGGGCACTGCTGAGGCCACGCCTGGAGTGCTGTGTCCAGTTTGGCCCCTCAGTTTGGGAAGGACCTTGGGACACTCGAACGTGTCCAGAGGGGACGACAAGGCTGGAGAGGGGCTGGGAACACAAACCCTGTGAGGAACCCCTGAGGGAGCTGGGGGTGCTCAGCCTGGAGAAAAGGAGACTCAGGGTGCCCCATCACTCTCTGCAGCTCCTGAAAGGTGCCTGTGCTCAGCTGGGGCTGGGCTCTTTCTCCAGCAGCACTGACACAACCTGAGCACACAGTATGAAGCTGCACCAAGGGAAATACAGGTTGAGGATTGGGAAAAATCCCAATTTGGGGATTGTTCCTATTAAAAATAAAAAAAAGTTGTTTTACTGAAACAATGATAAAGTTCTGGAATGTTCTGCCCAGGGAGGTGGTGAAGTCCCATCCCTGGATATGTTTAACAAAGCCTGGATGTGGCACTGGATGCCATGGTTTAGTTGAGATGTTGGGCTGGGTTGGACTGCATGATCTTGAAGGTTTCTTCCAACATGTGATTCTGTGAATTCTGTGTGCAATGAGTTTCCCAGTCCTTGTAAATTGTGAGTAGATTCCTCTTAAACTCCTCTTTTTAGGTTCCCAGACTGCGGCGAGCCCTATCCTCGCCTGGTTGACCTCAACTTGGCCGGCGAGCCCACGGAGGAGGCGCCGATGGCCGTCCAGAGGGATTACGGCTTTTGGTGTCCCCGGGAGCTGAAAATCGACCCGCGAGCTGGGCTACTCCTTCCTCAGGGTCCGGGACTGCTCCCTCCCTGCCCCAACATGTACTTCCGCCGCGGAGGAGCTGTCCTTCGCCCGCTACTTCATCGGCGTCATCTCCACGTCTGCCTCTCGGCCACCTTGTTCACCTTCCTCACCTTCCTCATCGACGTCACGCGCTTCCGCTACCCGGAGAGGCCCATCATCTTCTACGCCGTCTGCTACATGATGGTGTCCCTCATCTTCTTCATCGGCTTCCTGCTGGAGGACCGGGTGGCCTGCAACGCCTCCAGCCCCTCCCAGTACAAGGCCTCCACGGTGACCCAGGGCTCCCACAACAAACGGCCTTTTTTCTTGCCAGCCCTTCCACCCCATGGTGAACCTGGAATGCTCCCGGGATTTCCGGCCCTTCCTGTGCGCGCTGTACGCCCCGGTGTGCATGGAGTACGGGCGGGTGACGCTGCCCTGCCGCCGCCTCTGCCAGCGCGCCCACAGCGAGTGCTCCAAGCTCATGGAGATGTTTGGGGTCTCCTGGCCTGAGGATATGGAGTGCACCAGGTGAGAAAAMCCCCTTTTTTTTGTGTTTTTTAAATTTCAGGATAAAATCACTCCCATCCAGGAGTTTTATGGCCCATAAAAAGCAGGTGTTTTAAACGTTTTCCGTCACACGCGGCGATGTTTTCCTTCCCGTTTGCCAGCAGCCTTTCCTGAGGTGGGAAGTGAGTTCCTATTTCTGCCCAAGAGATCAGCTGAAAATTGGCTGGGTTTGATGAGGGGGAAATCTCAAAGCTGTTTGCAGAGCATGTACCCCTTGCTGAGCTGCAAACAGCTGTGTTCAGCTTTACATTGCACAAATAAATTTATGGAAAAAYGATCCAATGGTGTTCCAAGCTGTTTGAGACGGAACATGCATGAAATTAAAAACAGGATCTTCATGCTTTATTGTTTTTTGTAACTCCAACAGTTAATGAAACTGAGAAGCAGTAACAGGAAGAAACAGTTTCCAGCTGGATTGGAGAGAATGAAAACAATTAAAATTATTTTAGTTAAATAAGTCAGAGGATGTTTATAAGTTACTGGGATTGCTCCAGTCTCTCCTTTGAAACTCTAACAGTCCTGAACCTCCAGTCAGAGCTTTATTTACACAAATATCTTCATCATCATTCCATTTATTAATGCTGGTGTCAAGTACACAAATGTCTTCATCATCATTCCATTTATTAATGCTGGTGTCAACTACACAAATATCTTCATCATAATTCCATTTATGAAAACTGGTGGCAGTGGTAGTTGGAATTTTGGTGTCACCACCTCACTGCCCKGTCTGATGGCAGCAAGTGCAGYTGCTTAGGAAAGAGTTTAAAATATTTTTAAAATCCTGCTGCCCTGGGCTTGAATTTACAGATTTACTGGGATGGATTTTGCATCTTYACCTTAATTCTTAAAGCCGAAATGGGCTCCTCACCTGTTTTATTGTTAAACTTATTTGATAGTTTCAATCTCGTGTGGTGGGATGAGTTTGTGACTAAATAGTGCAGAATTTGATGGATTCCCCATTTTTTGGATTCCCCATTTTTTGGATTGTCTGGTTTCGCTCCAGTCGGTTTGCCTGAAGTCACACCTAGAAATCCTGATTCTTGTATCAGGAATGGTGTGGCCAGCAGGAGCAGGGAGACGATCCTTCCCCTGCACTGGGCACTGCTGAGGCCACGCCTGGAGTGCTGTGTCCAGTTTGGCCCCTCAGTTTGGGAAGGACCTTGGGACACTCGAACGTGTCCAGAGGGGACAACAAGGCTGGAGAGGGGCTGGGAACACAAACCCTGTGAGGAACCCCTGAGGGAGCTGGGGGTGCTCAGCCTGGAGAAAAGGAGACTCAGGGGTGCCCCCATCACTCTCTGCAGCTCCTGAAAGGTGCCTGTGCTCAGCTGGGGCTGGGCTCTTTCTCCAGCAGCACTGACACAACCTGAGCACACAGTATGAAGCTGCACCAAGGGAAATACAGGTTGAGGATTGGGAAAAATCCCAATTTGGGGATTGTTCCTATTAAAAATAAAAAAAAGTTGTTTTACTGAAACAATGATAAAGTTCTGGAATGTTCTGCCCAGGGAGGTGGTGAAGTCCCCATCCCTGGATATGTTTAACMAAGCCTGGATGTGGCACTGGRTGCCATGGTTTAGTTGAGATGTTGGGGCTGGGTTGGACTYGATGATCTTGAAGGTTTCTTCCAACMTGTGATTCTGTGAATTCTGTGTGCAATGAGTTTCCCAGTCCTTGTAAATTGTGAGTAGATTCCTTGTAAACTCCTCTTTTTAGGTTCCCAGACTGCGACGAGCCCTATCCTCGCCTGGTTGACCTCAACTTGGCCGGCGAGCCCACGGAGGAGGCGCCGATGGCCGTCCAGAGGGATTACGGCTTTTGGTGTCCCCGGGAGCTGAAAATCGACCCGGAGCTGGGCTACTCCTTCCTCAGGGTCCGGGACTGCTCCCCTCCCTGCCCCAACATGTACTTCCGCCGGGAGGAGCTGTCCTTCGCCCGCTACTTCATCGGCGTCATCTCCATCGTCTGCCTCTCGGCCACCTTGTTCACCTTCCTCACCTTCCTCATCGACGTCACGCGCTTCCGCTACCCGGAGAGGCCCATCATCTTCTACGCCGTCTGCTACATGATGGTGTCCCTCATCTTCTTCATCGGCTTCCTGCTGGAGGACCGGGTGGCCTGCAACGCCTCCAGCCCCTCCCAGTACAAGGCCTCCACGGTGACCCAGGGCTCCCACAACAAGGCCTGCACCATGCTCTTCATGGTGCTCTACTTCTTCACCATGGCCGGCAGCGTCTGGTGGGTCATCCTCACCATCACCTGGTTCCTGGCCGCCGTGCCCAAGTGGGGCAGCGAGGCCATCGAGAAGAAGGCCCTGCTGTTCCACGCCAGCGCCTGGGGCATCCCGGGCACCCTCACCATCATCCTGCTGGCCATGAACAAGATCGAGGGCGACAACATCAGCGGCGTGTGCTTCGTCGGCCTCTACGACGTGGACGCGCTGCGCTACTTTGTGCTGGCGCCCCTCTGCCTCTACGTGGTGGTGGGGGTGTCCCTGCTGCTGGCAGGAATCATCTCCCTCAACCGCGTCCGCATCGAGATCCCGCTGGAGAAGGAGAACCAGGACAAGTTGGTGAAGTTCATGATCCGCATCGGCGTCTTCAGCGTGCTCTACCTCGTGCCCCTGCTGGTGGTCATCGGCTGCTACTTCTACGAGCAGGCCTACCGGGGCGTGTGGGAGACCACGTGGATCCAGGAGCGCTGCCGGGAGTACCACATCCCCTGCCCCTTCCAGGTGAGCAGCACCGCCCAGCTCAACACCACCCTTCCCTTCTGCCATCCTTTTTTGGCTTTCTGTCATCCTTTTCTGGCTTTCTGCCATCTTTTTTGGTTTTCCGTCATCCTTTTTTGGCTTTCTGTTGTCTTTTTTGCATTTTCACACCTGAAATGTGTCCTGAGAACAAAGAGAATGTACAAGAGTTGGGTTTGCTTGGGGGAAAATGGATTCTTTGTTGTGCTCCCCCCCTCTGGAAGGGATGAAGGTGGTGGGCATGATGGTGGTGGTGGGCACGATGAGGTGGAGTCTTGGAGCAGTGGAATCACTTGGAATGTGAGCTGTGGGGCTGATTCCAAAGACCTTTGGGGCCTCTTTGCACTCAAAGCAGATGCTGCAAAGTTATCCTGAGAACAAAAAGAATGTAGAAAATGTGAATTTATATTGGGGGGAAATAAATGGATTCTTTGTGCACTCCCCTCTGGAAGGGATGATGGTCGTGGGCACAATGATGGTGGTGAGCACGATGATGGTGGGATTTGGAGCATAGAATCACTTGGAATATGAGCCATGGGTCTCTTTCCAGAGACCTTTTGGGGCTCTTTGCACTCAGCGCAAGCTGTGAGACTGCAAAGGTATCTGAGAAACAAAGAGAATGTACAAGAGTTGGGTTTGCTTGGGGGACAATGAAATTCTTTGTGCACTCCCCTGTGGTGGTGGGCATGATGCTGGTGGATTTGGAGCAGTGGAGTCACTTGGAATGTGAGCCCATGGGTTGAGACCTTTGGGTCTCTTTGCACTCAGAGCAGATGTTGTAGACGTGCAAAGGTACCCGAGAAACAAGAGAATGTAGAAAATTTGGGTTTGTCTGGGGAAATGGATTCTTTGTGCACTCCCCCTCTGGAAGGGATGATGGTGGTGGGCACGGTGATGGTGGATTCGAGCAGTGGAAATGTGAGCATGGGTTGATTGCAGAGACTTTTGGGTCTCTTTCCACTCAAAGCAGATACTGTGAGACCTGCAAAGGTATCGCTGAGAGAAAAGTGAATGTAGAAATTTGGATTTATTTGGGGGAAAATTAAATTCTTTGTGCATCCCGTCTGGAAGGGATGGAGGTGGTGGGCACAATGATGGTGGTGTCCATGATGCTGGTGGTGTCATGATGATGGTGGTGGGCATGATGATGGTGGAAATTTGGAGCAGTGGAATCACTTGGAATGTGAGCCATGGGTTGATTCCAGAGACTTTTGGGGCTCTTCCACTCAAAGCAGATGCTGCAAAGTTTCCTGAGAACAAAAAGAATGTAGAAAATGTGGATTTATTTGGGAAAAAAATGGATTCTTTGTGCATGCCCCCTCTAGAGGGATGAGGCGGTGGGCATGATGATGGTGGTGTCCATGATGATGTGGTTGGGTCACAGATGATGGCGGCGTCCATGATGATGGTGGTGTCATGATGATGGTGGTGTCCATGATGATGGCGGTGTCCATGATGATGGATGGTGGGCCACAATGATGGTGGGTCCAATGATGATGGTGTCCATGATGATGGCGGTGTCCATGATGATGGGGTGTCCATGATGTTGGTGGTCCATGATGAGGGGTGCTGCATGATGGGGTGTCCATGATGATGGTGGTGTCCATGATGATGGTGGTGTCCATGATGATGGTGGCGTCCATGAATGATGTGGTGTCCCCATATGATGATGGTGGCGTCCATTGATGATGGTGGTGGTCACTTGATGATGGTGGCGTCCATGATGTGGTGGTGTCGATGATGATCGGGTGGTGGCGGCATGAGAAGTGCATGGCGGCTGTCCATGATGATGGTGGTGTCATTGTATGAATGGTGGCGTCCATGAATGCTTGTGGATTTTGGAGCAGTGGAACCCACTTTGAAATGTGTAGCATGGGTTGACATCCAGAGACCTTTTGGGGTTGTTTTACTCAGATGTTGTAGCGTGGAGTTTTCCCTCCTTTGTCCTGGGGTTTGTCAGCAGGTTGCCGTGCTGGTTCATACGAAGGTGGTCCTGTCTGTGTCGCTTCAGGGGATGTCCTTTCTCTGGGAAACCTCCCATCAGCAGAGCCGTCAGGAAGGGCCCTTGTTGAGCCCCATCCCAACGGCATAAAATCTTCCTGCTGAAGCAGCTGAAGGTCTGCAGGGAGCAGACCTTGGCTGATAAAACCAGAAGATGTTGAATTATTGAGAAGCCCCAGGCAGGAGGGGCTGTGGCTGCCCCTTGCTCCTGAGCAGCTTGGGGGGGTCTCAGAGAGGGTTCATGGGGTGGSTGGGTGGGAAAAGCTTCCTCAGAATGGGAAGAAATTCCTGCAGGAGGTGTGGAAGCTGAGCTGGGTGGAAGTGGAGAGTTCCTCRTTGAGTTCCTCACTCAAAGCTCTGCTGTTCCTATTAAAAATTTTAAAAAAAAAAGTTGTTTCCATATCCAAATTATTKGGATAATTCCTTAGCCTGGGTGTTGCTGAGAAATCAGAATTTCCATCAACTCTTGGTGATTTTTCCTGCTGTTTCTGGGCTCTGTGGCACCTACAGAAGATGTAAAGATGTTTTTTTAAACCAACATCAAGACCAGGGTTTGATGAGTTTGTTTTTGGTCATTGGAAGTTTTTCTAGTAAAGAATTTTGGAGTTTGAACTGATTTTTGTCGTTCTTGTTCATCAGTAGCAATCTGGGGGCTYTTCATGGCCTGGAGGTTTTCCATCTCCTCCATCTGTATAAAATCTGATTTAAAGCATCTTCTGAAGAAAACCAGAGCTTGCAGCTCATCAGCTTTGGGTTTTTTTTTTTTCAAGAAACTCAGATTGATCTGCTGGGTTTAATTGAGTTATCACAGGAACAGAAGCCTCTCAGAGCCCTGAGATCAAATTCTCCCCTGGYTTATTCAGATGCAGTTGAAAATAAAGTATTTTAGGGATTAATTGCCTGCTTTTGGGCCAAAATGGCAGATTGGTTTTGGGAATGACATTCCTTAGATATTTTCTGTAAATTATTTGAAAGGAACTTTATTTCCAGAGGGTTTTACAGCAAATTTCTATTTTACAGCTGCACACAGAGGGATATTTAAAAATTACCAGTTTGGCTCTGAAGCAGTTAAAACACCGGCTGAGTCATCACAGCTCACATTTTAATGCAATAAAATATCACTCAAAGGTTTGGCTTAGGCTTGAGAATAATCCTTTTATTACCTTTTAACCCTTTCTGGGGTTTTTTGGTTTATTTTCCAAAGTGGGATCATTTTTATAGCAGGAAATCTGTGGGTGTGTGCAATTTCATTGGTTTGATTGGGTTTTCACTGCTGTGGTTTTMATCTGATGCTTAAAAACAGAGAAAAAAAAAAAGAAATAAAAAAGGGGGACACATGGATTTTTCTTGATTAATTTCCAACACCCACCATGCGCCGATGGAAATTTAAATTTAAACATTGAAATAATTAAAATTCATGCATCTGTAAAATCATCGGGGTTTTGAGGAGGCAAAATTCTCAGCACAAACTTGCAACTGAGGGCTGGAATAATAAAAACGTGCAGGAAAAAGCTGCTGAAATCCCTTCCAGCCGTTGCTGTAATGGCCCAGCAGGAGTCAAAAGAACAAGAATGGTTTCATTCACAGCAAATTGGGTTGAAGGACCTGCAGACCCCAGGGAGCATTAAAGGGGTTTTTTTTCCTTTTAACCCCTCCATTTTTATTTTTTCCCCTCAAAAAAAAAAAGGTTTTTTTTTCCTTTTAACCCCTCCATTTTTATTTTTTCCCCTCAAAAAAAAGGGTTTTTTTCCTTTTAACCCCTCTATTTTTATTTTTTCCCCTCAAAAAAGGTTGGTTTTTTTTTTCCTTTTAACCCCTCCATTCATATTTTTTTTCCACTCTTCCCATATTAAATAATCCAGATTTATAACTGAACCAGATTCCCAAAGYTGGGGGGGAAATTATTTTATCCTCAGCTCATGGTAGGGAAATATATCCTTAAATGATATTCCCAAGTGGAGAGTTTGGTCAGATAAAAACCAGAAACTGGGTTTGTTTGGCTGCCTGGAATCAGAAATATTCTCAAATCAGAAATATTCCCCAAATTAGAAACATTCCCAAAATGAGAAAATACTCCGCAAATTAGAAATATTCCCAAGTTGGAGAGTTTGCCTGGTCAGATTAAAAACCAGAAACTGGGTTTATTTTGGTGCCGTAAAATTAGAAATATTCCCGCCAAATTAGAAAATATTCCCAGAATTAGAAAATATTCCCAAGGGAGAGTTTGTTCGATGGAACACCAGGAAACTGGGTTTATTTGGCTGCCTGAAATCAGAATTATTCCCAAAATCAGAAATATTGTCCCAAAAATTCAAAATTGCCAAAAATTTGAAATATTGCCAAGCAAAGAGTTTTGGTAGATAAAAAACCAGGAAATATTTGGCTGCCCTGGAATCAGGAAATATTCCCCAAAGCAGAAATATTCCAAAAGGTAGAAATATTCCAAGTGGAATTTGGTCAGATAAAATCAGTGAAACCTGTGTTGTATTTGGGTGCCTGGAATCCGAAATATTCTTAAATTAGGAGATATTCCCAAGTGGAGAGTCAGTAAGATAAAAAACCAGAAACTCTGTTTATTTGCAGAAATCAGAAATATTTCCAAATTAAAATATTCCCAAGCAAAAAAAAAAAATGAGTTGGTCAGATAAAAAAAAGAGAAGCTGTGTTTATTTGGGTGCCTGGAATCAGGAAATATTCCCAAAATTAGAAAAAATATTGCCAAATTAGAAATATTCCCAAGTGGAGAGTTTGGTCAGAATAAAAAGTTTAGGAAATATTGGTTGCCTGGAATCAGAAATATTCCCAAAATTAGAAATATTCCCTAGCAAAGAGTTTGGTCAGATAAAAAACAGAAACTATGTTTATTTGGGTGCCTAAAATCAGACATATTCCCCAAATTAGAAATATTCCCAAAATTAGAAATATTCCCAAGCAAAGAGTTTGCTCAGGTGAAAACCAGAAATTTTGTTTATTTGGCTGCCTGAAATCAGAAATATTTCTGAAATCAGAAATATTCTCAAGGGGAGAATTTGGTCAGATAAGAACCAGAAATTGTATTTATTTGGTTGGCTGAAATCAGAAATATTCCCAAAATTAGAAATATTCCCAAGGGGAGAGTTTGGTCAGGTAAGAACCAGAAACTGCATTTATTTATCTGCCTAAAATCAGAAATATTCCTAAAATTAGGAATATTCCCAAGTGGAGAGGTCAATAAGATAAAAAGCAGAAATTCTGTTTATTTGGCAGAAATCAGAAATATTCCCAAATTAGAAATATTCCCAAGCAAAGAGTTTGGTCAGATAAAAAAAAGAGAAGCTGTGTTTATTTGGGTGCCTGGAATCAGAAATATTCCCAAAATTAAAAATAAATATTCCCAAAATTAGAAATATTGCCAAGCAAAGAGTTTGGACAGATAAAAAGCAGAAACTGGGTTTGTTTTGCTGCCTGAAATTAGAAATATTCCTAAAATAAGAAATATTCGCAAATTAGAAATATTCCCCAAATTAGAAATATTCCCAAGTGGAGAGTTTGGTCAGATAAAAACCAGAAATTTTGTTTATTTGGCTGCCTGGAATCAGGAATATTCCCAAAATTAGAAATATTCCCAAGCAGAGAGTTTGGTCAGATAAAAACCAGAAACTCTGTTGATTTGGCTGCTTGAAATCAGAAATATTCCAAAAATGAGAAATATTCCCAAATTAGAAATATTCCTAAAATTCAAAGTATTCCAAAGTGGAGAGTTTGGTSCGATAAGAACCAGAAACTGTCTTCATCTGGGTGCCTGAAATCAGAAATATCAGTCAGTCCCCTTCAAAAATCAGAATAAACTCTTTTAAATTCACTTTTTAGATCCTGACCAGCCTTGGTTGGATCTCTGTAATCATCCCAGAAAGAAAATAAAGAAATTTTTTTTGCCCATTTTTTGAGGATTGAAAGTAAATAAACACTAAAAATGGAAATTCCCAGAATTTGGGAATCCCATGGGAAGATTATTTCACTTTGCTGAGGAATTTTTCTGCAGGAATGATGAGCAAAACTSTTTTTAAAAGTAAATTTCACTGAGTGAAAAAGTAATTTAAAAGTGATKTTTCCTTTAAAAGTCATTTTCACTGAGTTCTTTGAAGCAGTTCCTGTGCTTATCTCAAAATCTTCTCTCTTTTCCTTCTGATCTCCTCTTTAAAAAAAATTAAAAACTGCCTTGGTATTTTGAAAAAACTTAAAATTATCTGAGCTGATATGATGTAATAGCAAAAAATCATTTTTATCTTGCAACAAAAATAGACAATCCCATTTTTCCATCTTTTCTTTCCACTTGTTTCATCTCCATTGCTGTGGCGATAAATTTAAATGAGATTTTTTTTTTCCACCCCAATCAATACCCATCCCTGGCTGGTGGTTTATTTAATTTTAATTAAATAATATTTTTATTGTTTATTGGTAATTTGATTATTATTTAAAAATAAAAATTTATTCTTTGTGAATACTGGATTTTCTTACACAAAATTTCAAACATTGGACCAATGGGTTTTAWTATTAGGATTAAAATCCCAGTAGGATTAAAATCCTCTCACCTGCTGGTGAGTTTAATTCAAGAATTCAGCAGTTTGCTCATCTCCCATTTTCACAAATGCACTTTTTGAGCTGATAATGGTTAATTTCTTATTTTACTGCACMTTTTCAACATCCTTTTAGATGTGGCATCCCTGCCCATGGCAGGTTGGAATGGGATGAATGAAATGGAATTTCAGGATGGAATTTCTCCATTTTTGTGGAGAAAAATTCCATTTTTCCCCCATGTTAACTGGAAAACAAATTGTGAGTGTAATCCTGAATCTCAGAGCAATGGCAGTGATGGAAAAAATTCTGAAATCGAGGTTGCTCCATCAGATTCCCTTTGCTCTTTCCCATTTTCAACAAAACCGTGGGTTAATTTGAATTTCACTGCTTTTTAAGCAATGAAGCAAGGTTTTATTATTATTAATAATAATAATAATAATAATAATTATTATTATTATTATTATTATTATTATTATTGTTGTTGTTGTTGTTGTTGTTATTGTTATTATTATTATTATTTACTTTGCAGTGACAAATCCTACCACGTTAACTGGAAAACAACTTGTGAGTGTAATCCAGGATCTCAGAGCAATGGCAGTGATGGAAACACTTCTGAAATCTTTCCCGTTTTCAACAAAAGCACGGGTTAATTTGAATTTCATTGCTTTTTATCCTGAGGGAAATATCAAATAATTGGAGTTATTGCCCCAGAGGAGGGGGACAGGTGCTGTGGTTGGTTTTCCCCCCACACACACCCTGTGCTCATTAATTTGTGCTTTCACACGTGGGAAGAGTCAGGAAAAAAGCAGCTGTGATTGATCATTTTGGGGGCAGGAGGGGAGAATATTCAGGAATGAGTTAGRTAAACATGGAAATGAGCAGTGTGCCCACGGAGCAGCCTTGCTTTTCCCTGGAGGGAGGTGGAAATTGGTGTTTTTAACCTCCTGTTTGAGCACCTGCCCACCCGTGAGGGAAGAGCGTTCCCTCGTCGCTGTCACGTTTCCTGAAAAATCCTCCTTGCCCAGGGTTCTCCTCCTGGGAAACCTCAGGGAAAAAGGAAAACAATATTTTCTCATTTGCTTCTCCTGTGTTTTGCTGCTTTGGAATGTGGTTGGAGATTGCTTATCCAACATGTGAATTGTTTTCATTTAATGACCAATCACAGTCAGGCTGTGTCAAGGAGTCAGGAGTTTTAATTATCATTATTTGTAGCTTTCTGTCTGTGGCCTTCCTCTATTTCTAGTATAGTTTAGTATAACATAATAGAATAGAATAGAATAGAATAGAATAGAATAGAATAGAATAGAATAGAATAGAATAGAATATATAATTAATAAAATATATAATCTAATGTGCTGTGATATGATATGATATTATATGATATATATGATATAATATGATATAATATAGAATAGTATAATATATAATTAATATAATGTCTATGATATGTGATATAATATATTGTGATGTAATGTAATATAATCCAATGTAATATAATATAACATACTATATATAATTAACATAATATATAGAATAGAATAGAATAGAATAGAATAGAATAGAATAGAATAGAAAATATAATATAATATAATGTAATGTAATGTAATAGAATAGAATAGAATAGAATAGAATAGAATGTAATATAATATAATATATAATTAATAAAATATATAATCTAATGTGATATGATATGATATATATGATATAATACGATATAATATAGAATAGTATAATATATAATTAATAAAATGTAAATGATATAATGTGATTTATTATAATAGAATGTGATGTAATATAATATAATCCAATGTAATATAATATAATATAACATAATATATATAATTAATATAATATAATATAATATAATATAATATAATATAATATAATATAATATAATATAATACCATAAAATAATAATTAGCCTTTAGGAACATGAGTCAGATTCACCATTTCCTCCTTGGGACCCATCAAATTCCACATTTGCTGAGGATTCTTGGATTGACTGAGGAAAGCTTCTCTGCAGCAGCCAGCGAGGGGAGGGCAGGGATTGGCTGCAGGAATGTCTTTGTTTCCTTTGTGGTCTTGAATCCGGCAGAACTTGCTGGGTGAGAAATCCTGGATCGCGCTGAGCCGCTCCGAGCGCGGCGCGGGGCCCTCAACCCAAATTCTGCATTTCCTGCTTTCCCTGGAACGGAATTCAAAGAGAAGAATGGAATTCCCCAAGAATGGAATTCTCAAAAAATGGAATTTCCAAGAATGGAATTGACAAAGAATGGAATCCCAAAGAAGAGTGAAATTCCCAAAGCAAGAATTCCCAAAGAAAGAATGGGATTCCAAGGAAAGAATGGAATTCCAAAGAAGAGTGAAATTCCCAAAGAATGGAATTCTCAAAAAATGGAATTCCAAAGAATGGAATTCCCAAAGAAAGGAATGGAATTCCAAAGAATGGAATTCTCAAAAAATGGAATTGCCAAGAAAGAAGTGGAATTCCCAAAGAAAGGAATTCCAAGAAAGAAGAATTCCCAGAGAATGGAATTCCTAAAGAAAGAATGGAATTCCAAAGAAAGAATGGAATTCCCAAAGAATGGAATTCTCAAAAAATTGAATTCCAAAGAAGAAATGGATCCCCAAAGAATGGAATTCCAAAGAAGAGTGGAATTCCAAAGAAAGAATTCCAAAGAAAGAATGGAATTCCCAAAGAATGGAATTCTCAAAAAATTGAATTCCCAAAGAAAGAATGGAATCCCAAAGAATGGAATTCCTAAAGAAAGAATGGATTCCAAGAAAGAATGAATTCTCAAAGAATGGAATTCCCAAGAATGGAATTCTCAAAAATGGAATTGACAAAGAATGGAATTCCAAGAATGGAATTCCAAAGAAAGAGTGGAATTAACAAAAAATGGAATTCCCAAAGAAAGAATGGAATTCCCAAAGAAAGAATGGAATTCAAAGAATGGAATTCTCAAAGAAAGAATGGAATTAACAAAAAATGGAATTCCCAAGAAAGAATGGGATTCCCAAAAGAAATAGATTGAATTCCCAAAGAATGGAATTCGAAAGAAGGAGTGGATTCCCAAAAATGGATTCCCAAAGCAATGGAGATTCCAGAGAATTCCTGGCTGCTCCACCCCTGGAATTGTCCACGGTTGGGTTGGGCAGCCTGGGATGGTGGGAGATGCCGTGGTTGGAACTGGATGAGCTTTCAGGTCCTTTTTAACCCAAACCATTCTGAAAATCCACGAAATTTCCAAGTTCTGGTGTTCCTGGAGTGCACAAACCCCTGTGACATTCCCAGGAATGTGATTGGGTCTGGAGGAAAACACAAAATCAGCAGCAGAATTCTCTTTTCTCGGGGAAAATTCTCATTTCTGAGCACACGGCCCCAGGGCCTTGCCAAGCAGCTCCTGGTGCTCAGAACAAACAGGTTTTTATCTAAAAAAAATGAAATTATCCCATTTTTTATGGCCCAGGGAGATTTCTGTCTGGATTTGAGCTTTCCAGTGTGAAAAGTGAATTTTGAAAGCCTTTGGTAGAGGATTATTGAGCTTCAGAGACATCAGGAAGGCTCTGGGAAACAAGAAATGATAAATTAAATTTATTAAAGATGTTCCAGTTATTGTTTCAGCTGGTAACAGCAATGCAGATGCTAAAATTGGGTTTTAAAGGAATTTTTTTTTTCCATCAGCAGTGGAATTCACTCTCTGGTACTGAGGGGTTTGATGGCATTGCCACATCCCCATCTCTGAAAAAATAAAATAAAATAAAATAATATAAAATAAAATAAAATAAATAAAATAAAATAAAATAAAATAAAATAATAAAATAAAATGTGATAATTTTGATCGCCATCTCAAATAAAATAAAATAAAATAAAATAAAATAAAATAAAATGTGATAATTTTGCTCCCCATCTAAAATAAAATAAAATAAAATAAAATAAAATAAAATAAGATAAAATAAAATAAAATAAAATAAAATGTGATAATTTTGATGTCACAGCTGCTCAGGCTCTGGTTTAAGACAGAATAGGGAATTTTAATTTTTTTGTCTAAAACCCCAAAGGGGTTTGTCTTTTTCTTTTAATAAATTCAAGGAAATTGCTTCGGATTTGAATTCAGAAATGGATTTTTTACTTATTTATTAATTTTATTTATTTATTTATTTTTATCTTTTATTGGTTTATTTATTTTTCTCTTTTTCACAGTGCTTCTGAAATCACTCGATATAATCTGAATTTTTTAGAATATCCATTATGCTCAAAAATGAGCAACACCTGGGGCAGTTTCTCATCTTCACCAGCATGAAGCAAAGCTGATAGGGATCAAAAACTGATAAGAAATGTCAAAACTGATAAGAAATGTCAAAACTGATAAGAAAGATCAGAATGGATGAGCTGTGTCCAAATCAGGGCTTTGGCCAACTTATTTTGCTCCTTGTGTTTCAATTTTGGGAATTGCCTGATTTTGCTTTATTTGAAGCCCAAAGGGGGTGGTGGGGGATGAGGAAATCTCACATTTTTCCAGGATATCAGAGGGATTTGGCATTTTCCCTMCTAAAAATCAATTTGTGGTTCATCAATTCAATGCTGCAACCCAAAGCCTTGCTAAAATATCCTTAAATCTTGAATTTAATTCAATATTTAAAATATTTAATATTGAATTCATATTTTTAATATGAATTCAATATTAAAAATCTTTATTTAATTCAATATTTTGCAGTTTTGGGGGTTTTTCTTCTTAGGGTTGAGATTAATTGTGTGAGATGGGATTTTTTGTTTGGACTTAGATGTTTGTTAGTTTTTATTTCTATTATAGTCTCACAAACTGAGTTTTATTTGAATAAATTATTTATTTATTTGAATAAATAAATAAATACTTTATTTGAATAAAGTATTTTATTTGAATAAATTAAAAGTGGAGTTGTATTTCTCTCTTTATAAGGTTTTTTTAAGGATAAATTGCTTAATTAAGTAATTATACTTAAATTATTTTTATTATTAATTTAATAACTATTTGTGGCTCAAAATGGGGACTTTTTATTTAATTACACAATATTATTTAAACATAAAGAAGAAGGTGAAGAAGGACAAGCTTTTGTTTTAAAACTTTTATCTTGTTTTATATAATTTACTATATTTTAAAACTTTAAGTTTTCTACTATGTGATATTTGCACTTTTATTTAAATTACACACTCATAATTTTAGTTTTATTATTCAATTTTGGAAGCCTTTTCTACAGCTTTAGGTGAAAATAAGTTTTAAATTCTCCTGAACTTCTTTTCAATTCCTTTTCCTCCTTGCACTARTTCAGCTTTCGGGGAGGTTTCTTAAATAAACCAAGATTTAATAAATAATAAACCAAATTTATTCAGGTATAAAAATAAATAGAGTCAGGTAATGCTCGAAAAAAAAGCACTTTTAAATCCAAAGGTATTTCCTTGTAATTTATARAAAAATGTWATATATATATATATAWAATTTATATGAATAATATATATTTTTATATATAATATATAATTATACCAGAGCAGATGATGATCAGAGATACTTTTGGAAAATATTTAAATATTTTGCATTTTGGCTGAGGTGGCTTGTGGAATTTGAATATTCCAGGTGAATTCATAATTTCATGTGTGGTGAATTAATTTGTATTTTTGACTCTTCCTAAATAGCTGGGCAGTAAAAAAATCTAAATTTTGGTGATGAACTCAAGTGAGTTTTTGCCTAATTTTGCTGTTTTTAAACCTGCTGTTCTGTCCCAGTGCCTTTGGGCTCAAACATCTGATTTTTACCCCAATAAACCTTAAAGTATCATTTCAAGTTTCATTTTTCCACTGTTAATTATCATAAATGTTGTTAAYTATTATAAATACCTGGTGTCTGCAGATGAATTTTGTTCCAATTTTTGTGCAGTCACTCAGTATTAATGTGAATTTAATGGGTGTTACTCCCTGAATTTGTTGCTTTGAGGCTGAATTTGGAGAAGAGTGTGAAATGATGTTTAATAACTCTCTCTGCCAAAGAGCAGACGTGCTTCCTCTCACCTGAAAGATTTGTTGGATGGATTTATTTTAATTTTTTCGCCTGGAATTATTTGTAGCACTCAGCAGGAGCACGTTGAGCCAGGAGTTTTGTGCTGTTGAGTGATTTATTGCAATGATTTGGTGGAATTAATGCAGTGAGCAGAACTGGTGGTTTGTTCTCGATGAAAAATTCAAAATTCAATTCCCTTCAGGCCAGAAGTTTTGCCTGGGGAGACTTCACCCTGTGCAGGTTAAATATAAATATAAATAATTAAATATAAAAATGAATGAATGTCACCTTCATTAAGAAATGATGAATTTGCCCACTTATTTCACTCAGTGCCGAACGAGCTTGTGATGAAATAATAATATATAATGTAATGTAATGCAATGTAATGTAATATATAATGTAATGTAATGTAATGTAATGTAATGTAATGTAATAATATAATTAATATAATATAATATAATATAATATAATATAATATAATATAATATAATATAATATAATATAATATAATATAATATAATATAATGTGGATTTTTGAGAGCTGTGTTTTGCTGGGTAATTTTTTATTGGGTAATGGTTAATGTTGTTGGTTCCTGGGTGGAATTTCACCATTTGGCTRCAAAACCACCTCAGGACTGTTCTTAAAGTGCTGTAGGAGGGTCCAGTGGTGCCCAAGACCCTTCAGCACCCCTGGGGCAGAGGTGGATGGAAAAATCCAGGATCATCTCCTAATTATGCTCGTGACATTTCTGCACTCCTGATTTCCATCTCCAGTGCTGACAGGACTAAAAATGTGCAATAATACGAAATATTAAACCTGGATGTGCTRGGTTAAACCAGTGGAAGCTGTGCTGCCCCTCAGCATTAATTGGAACATTATTGTTATTATTATCATTATCATTATTATTGTTATTAATTGGAATATCACAGRGTGGGAGCCTATTTCTGGCAAATCCCCCTGACACAGGGCACTGAGTTTATTCCTGTTGGGATCAGGAAACTCTGCTGTCTGTCCTCTGTGTTCTCTCTCGCCCTCATCTCCTGAGAACAATGACAATTCTCAAGGTGGTAGGAAAATTYAAGGGGTTTGGAAATCTCCCTCAGCTGTGACAAAAAGCAGGGAACCTCTTGTTAAGTTATTTAGGGGCCAGGGGGTGTTTGGGATCATGGAATCACAGAGTGGTTTGGGAAGGGACCAAAACTCATCCAGTTCCAACCTGGACACCTCCCACTGTCCCAGGCTGCTCCAAGCCCCATCCAGCCTGGCCTTGGACACTTCCAGGGATCCAGGGGCAGCCACAGCTTCTGTGGGAAATCATTCCAGCCCTCACAGGAGCTCACAGGAACTCCTTGGCTTCAATCTGTATCATCCTGCCATCCTTGTGCTCTCACCTCCTTCCAGCTTCTCCAGCATTTCCTTCCTTGTTGTACCTTGAAGCAGAAGCAGAACCAAGGGGAAGAGTTGATATTTGAAAGGGTTTGGACAGTATGAGAATGACTGGAAAACTCAGGTCAAGAGTATGAGGGTGAAGAAAATAGGACAGAAATGATGGTAGCTGTGAAGGATTGCACAAATCAAAACTTGTTTTTGTAGTAAAGACCGAAGAAAGACAGGGAGGACTGGGAGGAAAATCCCAGGTTTCATGAGATGAATAAAATCATACAGAATGGTTTGGGTTGGAGGGACCTTAGAACTTGTCCAGTTCCACTCTGTGCCATGGACAGGAACACCTTCCAGAATCCCAGGTTGCTCCAAGCCCTGTCCAGCCTGGCCTTGGACACTGCCAGGGATCCAGGGGCAGCCACAGCTTCTCTGGAATTCCACCCCAGGGCCTCCCCACCCTCACAGGGAACAATTCCTAATTCCCAATATCCCATCTATCCCTGCCCTCTGGCAGTGGGAAGCCATTCCCTGTGTCCTGTCCCTCCATSCCTTGTCCCCAGTCCCTCTCCAGCTCTCCTGGAGCCCCTTTAGGCCCTGGAAGGGGCTCTGAGCTCTCCATGGATCCTTCCCTTCTCCAGGTGAGCACTCCCAGCTCTCCCAGCCTTTATCCCAGTTCTCCCAATTACTGGAATTGTTGGAATTCCACGGTCACCRCACAGATGCTCACAGAGGACTTATCCCCACCACGAGTTTGTTCCTTCCCTCCACACCCTTGTGGCCCCTTCCAGGCTTGCTCTGGAAGTTCCAGAAAGCTCCTGGGTGTTTGTTTTGCTGATACCCTACRGACCTTCCTGGAAGGAAAATCTTTGTCTTCTTCTCCAAACAAACCCTTTGRGTATGAAAACATCTGGAAAAATTGATTTTGTGAGGGTTTTCTGCCTGAAGAGAGAAAGTTTGGCTGGGTTGATAAGAACCAGGCACTTGAACCTGGCCAGAATCTTGAATTCCCAAGGGAAGGAGTCAGGAAACCCTCCAAGGAACAAAGGACCAGTGTTGACCATCCATGAAGCTTCCACTGGCATTTTTCCCAAGAGCAGCCCCAGCACCTGGTCCTATGTAGGTTAATCCCATCAAAGGAACRACTCTCTCTGATTTGCAGACWAGAAAATATTTCAGGATTATTCAGGGCACGGACAAAAGAGCAGAGATCCAAATAAAGGCCAGGACCTGCCAGCAGCTGAGCCTTTTGTGTGAGGCAGCTCTGGGCCCTGCAGAGCTCTGGTCATGCTCCATGGAGCCCGGGAACAAAGGAACCCTGACCATGTTTGCTTTGCCTCGGGGCAGGGAGGGATGATTTCAGTGTTCATAACCAGTGGTGAGCCAGGATGGGTGGTAGAACCTTCCTTTTCTCTCTTTTTCTCTCCCCAGGTCACCCAGATGAGCCGCCCAGATCTGATTCTGTTCCTCATGAAGTACCTGATGGCCTTGGTGGTTGGGATCCCCTCGGTGTTCTGGGTTGGAAGCAAGAAGACCTGCTTTGAGTGGGCCAGCTTCTTCCACGGGCGCAGGAAAAAGGAGTGAGCACAGATTTTTTACAGATAAACCCTTCCCTTGCTGCCCTGGGTTGGTTTTTCACAGACACAAAGGCAGGAATGGATGGAAAAGTCACTATCCAGAATGGGGCCAGGAAGGACAAAAAATTCCTTATTTCTCCCTAAATATTTGTTTCCAGAATCAAATCTACATTTGTTCATCTTCAAAATGTTTTTAACAAGAATTTAGTGTCAAATAAACATTTCATGGTGTTTAGGTGGAATGGAAAGTTTTTATTTATAAATGTGCATCCAGCCAGCTGAATCAGAGCTTTAAATTGGAATTAAATGCAGRTTCCTCTCACCGTGGCTGCAGCTGAAAGCATTTATCTCTGTTTTAATCTTCCTGATGCATTGGTGCTGAAGAGCARCTTGATAAAGTGACAATAATAATTTCTTGGAGCTTCTGTAAGGTTGACATTAATTTAGATAAGGGTTGGCATCGATTTAGAGACAATCTGTGTGATCTTGTGGTAGCTGTGGGTAGGTACTTTCCTAATAAATATTTCTGATTTGCGGACTAGAAAATATTTCAGGGCATGGACAAAAGAGCAAAAGTTCCTATTAAATATTAGGAATTTTATAAATATTAGGATATTATATATAAATAAAATTTATAAATATGATAAATTATTATTAAATTATAAAATTTATTAAAATATAAAATAATKAAAWTWAAAAAWTTAGAAATCCTATAAATATTAGGATATTTTATAAGATATAGTAGGATATAATGTCCTTTAGGATGTTTTAAAACAGAAAGCTTTGGGTGACTCCTCCATCCTTCGGTGACTGTTGGTTCATCCTTCAAGGGTTCAACTGGGCTAAAACAACCACACAGGGACATTATCATGTAAATGATGCTTTGGTTGGCCAAGCCAGCGCTGTGATCTCTTTCACACCGCGCTAATTACCGCTAATTGCTCCGCTCAGAGTCGTCAACGAGAGCCGCCAAGTGCTGCAGGAGCCGGACTTCGCGCAGTCGCTGCTGCGGGACCCCAACACGCCCATCATCCGCAAATCCAGGGGCACCTCCACGCAGGGCACCTCCACGCACGCCTCGTCCACGCAGCTGGCCGTGCTGGACGAGCAGAGGAGCAAGGCTGGCAGCGTCCACAGCAAAGTCAGCAGCTACCACGGCAGCCTGCACCGCTCGCGGGACGGACGGTACGGCCGCGGGTCTGAAATAAACGGGGCGGGAGATTAGGAGATCTTTCTCCTTTTTAATGCTTTTAGTAAAAATCAGCTCGGGTGGGGAGAACCGACGGGTCTGTGCTCACCCAGGAGTGGCACGGAGGAGGAGGAAGAGTGCAGCTTTGTCTGCTGGTCTGTGGGCAGAGCTGGGGGTTCTGTCCTCACAAGAGCATCAGGAGATTCCCCGTTTTTGGTTTGACATTTGAGGTCCTCTGTCTAGCCGACGACTTTTTAGATTAGGGTGAGGGGTAAAAAGGGTCTTGGCAGATACTGGATTCTGTTCCTCACATCTAGGCATCACTTTGATTCGTCCATTTTATGTTGGCTTGTTGTTTTTAGGGGGTTTTGGCTAGGTTTGGTGAGGGGCTTCTTCCTTTGCATGCTGGCTCCGATGTCATTTGCATGCCAACCCCAATGTCCCCTCCTCTTAGCCATCAACAACAGGTAGTTAAGGAAAACGACAGGTGATTACAACAACAAACAGTTAGAACTCCACCCTGGCAGCAACTGGCCCAACCTATGAACTCTGCAACTTCTTTTAAAAAAATGGGCAGCTTTTCTACTCATAATATTTCTCACATCTAGACATCATTCTGATCTCTTAATTCCGTGGTGGCTCGTTGTTTTTAGGGGTTTTTCCTGCTAGATTTGGTGAGGGGTTTCCTCATTTCCATGCCAACCCCGATGTCACCCCCTCCTCACAGTCCCACCTTCCAGGAAGCAGCAGAGGGATACTCCACAAAGGGGGATTTCTAACCATCAAGAACAGGTAATTAAAGGAAAACTATTAACAACAAGGGATTACAACCTGAAATTATTAACAGCAAATAGTTAGAACTCCAACTTGGCAGCAATCGGATTAACTTGTGAACCCTGCAACCTTTAAAAAATGGACAACTTTTCTGCTCATAACAGTTTGAGCAGATGGGGTCTGCTGAGGGAGGCAGGAGCCTCCCCTGAGATGGAAAATGGAAAACCCCTCCTGTCCTGCTTGTTATAAATGAGAAGCTTGACTAGGCCAATATTCAAGCAGCAATCAATTTATTATTTAATATAGTAAAGCATGAGCAATGCAGCGCTGGGTACAGTGGGGGAAGTTTTCCCTCCAACTGCACACCCATAGTTGAGGCTTACAGATATTTATTTATAGGGGTACTCATCAGCTTTCTCAGCAGTTTCTATCCCAATTTTTACTCATCAGCAGTTTCTATTCCAAATTTTTACGTCACAATTCTATACACTATTGTGATTTAGTTTTTCTCAGGATGTATCTCAAAAAGGAGTATCCCCAGATGGTGGGGTCTGGTTTCCAAAAGAAGGAAGGAGTCTCCCATCTGGTGGGGTCCAGCTCTCCAGACATGGATCCACCTTTTGATTGCAGGGACTGTAAATCTCCTAACAGTGATGTCCAGCTTCCCTTGGTCAAAACTATTAATCCTTGAGTTGATGTTCATCTTCTTTTCTCAAGCTGCTTTTCACTGTTTTGTTAAAGTGTGAAATAAGCACGTTTCCTTTTTATAGATTCTAAAGCTGCAGTTTCAAAGATCCTTACTACAAGCAATATTCTAAAGTTATACTTCAAAAGGTTATTATTGCAAAACTCTTTAAGGCTTAGCTACAAGCAGAAAGTTCCTGTCAAAGCAACATCCTTAAAGCTTTAATTTAAATGCTCCTAAATCAACCTAAGGTTTATAAAGGTTCATTGCAAACAAAGGATAGGTTCAAAGGCCTTCTTCCATGCTTTATTTTTTTCAGTTATTTATTAGACTTTGTCTTTATAACTGTCCCATGGTTGGTTTCCACACATATCACAATCACAAATACACACATTTCCTGTATGTACCTGACACCAAACACAGCTTTGTATTTCACATGGTTTAGGGCAAATTTGGGAGAAAACCTCCAAAAGGAGCCCCTCCAGAAAGCAAACCCACATGGCCCCTCCCTGTAACTTGTTCAGGAAGGATTCCTTGGAGAGAAGTGGAAAGAACCTGTTTATTTAACAGGCACAGCACCCCCAGCACACAAAATGAACAATATTGGATGACACCACTCTTTCACTGCTCTAAATAAATGACAAATTCAGAAAGTCTCTCTGGGGGTGGTTGCTCTGTTATCAGTCCCTCCGGTGCTGGGGCAGCTGCTGCAGCCACAAGGTGCAAACTCTCAGTGTTCCCAGGTCCCAGTCCAGAGCAGGTTTGAGTAGGTCTGAAAAAAGGAAAGGAAAAATAGTCCAGGGAAAATTCGGACTGTTTAGCTAAACTAACTTAGGAGCAGAAGCAAAAAGCAAGAGCAAGTGCAAGAGCAAAGCAAAAAGCAAAAGCAGCACCTTGTACTGCTCTGTGTGTCCCACCAGCCGTGCGGGAGCGGCTGATAAC
Source organism: Sporophila hypoxantha (assembly GCA_002167245.1). Classification (NCBI taxonomy): domain Eukaryota; kingdom Metazoa; phylum Chordata; class Aves; order Passeriformes; family Thraupidae; genus Sporophila; species Sporophila hypoxantha. Next base: position 181,826 of record NDFG01000447.1, on the reverse strand, counting down.
AAAACCAAAACAGAACTTTCACTCTTCAGAGCCAGTCTTGAAGGCACAGAACATGATATCCAGCATAAACAGAACACAACAATGGGGATACAAGCATCATAACATCACCCTAGGACACCTCCCCGCAAATTATTATAATTTTGAAATTAAGGGGCCCTCAGGCAAAGATATGGGAGCAAGAATAACAGTTCTTTACTGGGAAAATTAAAAAAAATAAAAAACAACCAACCAACCAATGCAGTAATACAAAACAACACTGACAGAGAGAATAATCTGACCTGACACCCTGTGGGTCAGCGTGTGTGGTATTTTCAGTGTCCCCCATCATGGGGAAGAAAGATGAATCTGACTCCATGTTCTTAGAAGGCTAATTTATTATTATATTATAATATATTATATTATATTATATTAATCTATACTAAAGAATAGAGAAAGGATACAGACAGAAGGTTTAACAAGATACTAATGAAAAACTTGTGACTCTCCAGAGTCCTGACACAGCTGGCTGTGATTGGTCATTAAGTCAAAACAATTCACATGAAACCAAGCAAACAATGACCCATTGGTAAACAATGTCCAAACCACATTCCAAAGCAGCAAAACACAGGAGAAGCAAATCAGATAATTATTGTTTTCATTTTTCTCTGAAGCCTCTCAGCTTCCCAGGAGAAGAAATCCTGCTGAATGGATTTTTCAGAAAATATGACGGTGACACGGGGTGGTGGCAGCAGTCCCATTCAGTGGTGGCTGCAGCTCTCCTGCAGTGCCAGGTGTGGTTCTGGTGGAGCAGGGATCCTGGAGAAGGGTGGAGTTTTTCTCTTAAGGTCCAGTGGTGGTGTAGATGGGCCTGTTCTTCCTCTGGGAATCCAGTGCAAAAAGCTGCCTGTGGTGTTTCAAATCTCAGATTATATCCAGGTAGGAAATGGAAAATGTAAACCCTCTCCCTCTGAATTTTTATAATTTTGAAATTACGGGGCTCTCAGGCAAAGATATGGGAATAGCAGTAACAGTTCTTTACTAGGAAAATTAAAAATACAAATGCAATAGTACAAAAAAAGAAAACAAACCATTGTCAGAGTCAGAATATGCCCTAACACCCTGTGGGTCAGGGAGTTGGTGGCAGTCCCATTAAATGGTGGCTCAGCCCTCCTGCAGTTCCAGGTGTTGTTCTGGTGGAGCAGGGATCCTGGAGAAGGGTGGAGTTTTCCTCTGAAGGTCCAGTGGTGGTGAAAATGGCCTGGTTTTCCTCTGGGAATCCAGTGGGAAAAGGCTGCCCTGGTGTTCCAAACCTCAGATTGTATCCAGGTAGGAATGCTTGGCTCCACTCTCTGGGTGGTGACCCAGAATCTCAGATTATATCCAGGTAGTAATGCTTGGCTCCTCCCCTTGGGTGGAGCATCTCCCAGTGGGATGATGGAATTTTATCAGGGACATTCACTGGCCCATGAACAGAAGAGATCTCCTGGARGGAGGATTGGTTGTGGAAGASATAAAGAAAACTGCCCAATTAACAGAAGATAACTGCCCCACCTCTAACAGATGGCAAATAGAATAGACACTTACCTGGCAATCCAGGATAGGTCCTCCAAAAATTCGGGGCATTAGAAATGGTTTGGAAAGGGATCTCAAAGATCTTCTCATTCCACCTCCCTGGGACACTTGCCACTGTCCCAGGTTGCTCCAAGCCCTGTCCAGCCTGKCCTCAGRCARTTCCAGATATGGGAGCCCACAGCCTCTCTGGGCAAACCTTGGGATTGGACAGGCCCCTTCCAGCCAGACACGTGGCCRTAATTCTGCTAAAATTGGATGTCCTGGTGCATCTCCTCTCTGTGTCAGTGTCTGGACTGGAAAGAGAAAAATGCTCTGATATTTTCAGATGTGTGCTGGTCTTGGTGAATTAATTCCCCAGCAGGGCTGAGTCCAGCGCTGGTTTTCAGGCACTCTGTGGGAAAACAGAGCTGCCCAAGGTCAGCTCAGCACTTTCCTGGCTGCTTTTGTCTGTGTGTCAGTCGATTTTGAGTCTGTCAATACTCCTGGCCCTGCCGAAGTAAACAAGGGCACGGGTTTGAGTTGAGGTGGAGCTAAGGTTTCCAGGGTAATTAATCACCCAGCGTTTCACTCCCCTAATTACCAATACCAGCCAGTGCTGAAGTGAGACCCATTGTGAGGAGCTGAAATGCTTCGCCCAGGGCTGTGAGAGTCAAGCAGGGAATGTCTCTCCTCGCTGGAGCTCTATTTACATTCCTCCAGCAGCTCGCTTGTGAAAAATGCCAATCACTTGTTTTTAAAATTTTAAAAGTTTCATAGTAATAAAATGGTTATAAAAATAGTAATAAATAAAAATAGTAATACAATTAGAGCAATAATAATTTGGACAAATTGAATTAGGACAATATGAGACAATAGAGACAAAGAGTTACAGACAGTCCGGGTACCTTTTTCTGGGCAGTACGAGCCCGAAAAAGGACACACATTAACAAAGGATAACTTTTAAAAACAATAGCTTGTTGCATATTCATACACTTCATACACGATGCATAAATTCCATTCAAACAYAGGATTCTGTCTGGTCATCATCAACTTCTTCCTCTGAATCCTGACAGCGCCTTCGAGGCRGGAAGAAGTTCKTTTYTTCTGATAATGGAGCAATAAATTCTATTTCTCTAAAAGATTTAGGTGTCTTGTGGCTGCTATCTCGTTGCAAGTCTTTTCTTTAGAAAAAGTGAAATAAACATGGGCAGGAGATCTTTCTCCTTCTTAATGCCTTTATTAAAAGTGATCAGCTCGGGTGGGGAGAGCCAACGGGTCTGCGCTCACGCTGCCGCTACTCCCAGGAGTGACTCGGAGGAGGAGGAAGAGTGCAGCTGTGTCTATTGGTCTGTGGGCAGAGCTGGGGGTTCCATCCTCACCACAGCATCAGGAAATTCCCTGTTTTTGGTTTGACATTTGAGGTCTTCTGTCTAGCTGGCATCTTTAGGTTAGGGTGAGGGGTAAAAAGGGTCTTAGCGGATACTGGATTCTGTTCCTCACATCTAGGCATCACTTTGATCCATCAGTTCCGTGTTGGGTCGTTGTTTTTAGGGGTTTTTGGCTAGGTTTGGTGAGGGGCTTCTTCATTTGCATGCCAGCTCTGATGTCATTTGCATGCCAACCCCGATGTCCCCTCCTCTTCACCCTCAGGGTGCCATCCTCCAGGGAGCAGCAGGGTGTTACTCAACAAAAGGGGAATTCTTAGCTATCTACGACAGGTAGTTAACGAAAACGACAGGTGATTACAACAACAAACAGTTAGAACTCCACGATGGCAGCAACTAGCCCAACCTGTGAACTCTGCAACCTTATAAAAAAATGGGCAGCTGTTCTACTCATAACAAARGTATCTTACATAGCATCGTTTCTATTTTAACATTTTTTATAACTTAAAACGATATTTACCACACTATTTTAGAGAATTAATCCAGCATTACTTTCTAACACAACACATATCATATTCATTTGAAAAGCCAATCATAAAAATACACATTTTCACATGGCTGATGATCACCTTGTGTTCCCTCAATCAAGTACACTCCCTGCAGCTACAGGGGCGTGGAACGACTACCTCACGCAGCATGTCGCGACGACCGGACCACTCACACTTTAAGAGAATTAATCCAGCATTACTTTCTGACACGGCACATATAATTATTCATGTGAATATTGCGAGAAGCAATCATAAAATACATGCATTCACATGAATACTCTGTTCCCTCAATCAGGTACACCTCCTGCAGCTACAGGGGCGTGGAGGAACGACTACCTCACGGCAGCATGTCRCGACTGACCGACCACTCACGGCACAGCAGCTGCCACCGGCTGAACGAGCAGTCACGGCACAGCAGCGTCAGGGACCTCAGCAGCAACCCAATGACACACATCACCCACGGCACCAGCATGAACCGCGTCATCGAGGAGGATGGCACCAGCGCCTGACCTTCCTCAGCCCGGTGACAACGCTCAGAGTCATCCTCAGCCTCAGCCGGGCTCGGCTTCTCTGCGTGGGACTTGAGTCACTGAGTAAAAAGCTGGTTGTGTGCTCTGAACCTCTCTGGAGGTAATTATTTATTTGATAACTGTTCCTCGTCGGACACGACTGCTGAATTTCTAATTCTCTGTGGAAAACAATCTCCCCCTTCCTTCTCTCTCCCCCTCCCCGTGTCCCTCCTTSCGTGGGCTTGTCTGAAACCTCGGTGTCTTGGCTGAAACCTCGGTGTCGGGGTGGTGCTGGGAGTTGTTCTGATGAGACTTGAGGGAGCTCTTGATGGTTGAAGGAATCCCTCCGTGCACCTCCCTGCAGGGGACACGCCCAGCGCTGCCTGAGGGACATTCCTGCGAGCTGGCAGCGTTTGGTGACACTGGAAACGCCGCAGGAATGAAAGGAAGCTCCTCTGAGGATCACCAGCTCTTCCCAGAGCTGTCCAGGCTCAGTTTTCCACAGGGTCGGGGGAAGAGAGAGGCAGGGAAGAGCGATTTTTTTATAACTTGTATTGTCCTTGCTTTTTTACAAAAGACTATTTAAATTTTCTACTCGTTTACAATTTCTGTAGGAAGAGATGGGTTTTAAAAGCAGTAATCTAGATAATATTCAGCCATTTATTTTTTAGAGTCATGTACAAAAGCTGAGATTGCCTGTGCCTGATCTATTTAAAAAAAAAAAAAAGATTATCACAGGAAAGCTGAATTTGTCCCCCAAGCAGGAATGTAGAGCCCATCCTTACAGCCAGAGCTGAGCCCGTTTACAAACCCCAGCAGCTGAGGCCAGAGGGACCAGAGGAGTTTATTCARTGATTCCCCACCTTCCTTGTGATGTCAGAGCTGGTTTGGGGAGGATTCTCTGTGCTGAGCAAGAATTTAGAGATGGGTGGAGAAACTGAGGCAGGAGCTGCCCCCAGATGGGGAAAAGGAGGATGTGGCAGCTGGAAGCCGAGGGCATTCCTTGAGGAGGAGACAGGATCCCCAGTTCAGGGATCTTGGGTACAGATCTGCCTCTGCTGTGGTTGTTTTAATCCCCTTCTGCAGATTCATGGCAGGGAATTCTCAGTTTGGGCTTTTTTTTTGTGTGTGGAAAGGATCCCTTGGGATACACTGGAGGCAGAAATCAAGGATGGTGCTGGAGATCTTCTGGAGCATCTTCTGTGGAGATTGATCCAGCACAGGGAAACACTGCTGGCTGCAAACCTACCTCAGTAATCACTGCTGGGAAACAAATCCTTATTTTTGCATTGTCCTTCCATAATTCCCTCCCTGACCTSCTGGAGGCATTTTGAGAAACCTTTGTGCACCAACCTCGAGGGCAGGAGCTGCTCCACAATTAACTCATTTTAATTGCAGCTCATAACCTGTGTGCTGTGGAATCAAAGGCTCCCAGCTTTATCCCAAATTGTCTCTCTTGCTTCCAGCGGGTCAGGAGGAGAGGGCAAATGGAGCCCAGCGTGGARTAACAAAGCTTTTGTTGTCAGCCCCCAGGGCCCTGGGGCAGAGCAGGCTCTGCTTTGCCTGTTTGCTCAGCAAACAGCCCTGGGGCCAGCCCAGGGATAGTCCCAGCCTAAGGATAGCCCTGGCCTAAGGACAGTCCCGGCCCAGGGATAACTGTCCATATCCAAAGCTGTGGAAAAATCCTTTGGAGTGACTTAGGGAGGAGAAGCTGCAACTCCCTGGAAGCCCCAAGGGTGGAACCTTTGCTGTTTTCCAATTCAGCTCCTCCTGACTCACTGCCTCCAAGGGGTGATCTGGTAGAAATCTGGATAAGCTGAGTTTTCCTAAACACTGGAACTGAACTAAATAAGCTCAAGGGTTTACGTTGATMCTCTTGGCTCAACTTCCAGTATTTTTTTTTAATAAATTATAGCAATGCTTTGACTTGTTTAGAGACAGGGAGAGGAACAATGATGGAGCTTGGAAAAGGATCCTGCTGGAAATGTTGTTAATTTGTGAGGCTCAATCCCAATACTGCTTCCAGATGGGAATATCTGAGTCATTCCTTGCTGATCCTGAAGGGACAGGCTCCTGTCACCCYAGAGAGGTGATTAAACTCAGACTGGGGTTCTGGCTGGGATTTTTGCCTCCCTGCMCCYTCCYTTCTACCTTCAACACCTGAGCCAGCACTGCTGTGCTCTCCTGGCAGAGCATTCCTCCCGGGAAGAGAGGAATTCCTCCCTCACCCATGGAACAATGCCCCAGCTCTGCTGCAGCTCCCAAATCATYGTGTGCAGGGGCTCTGAAGTGCATCCCAGTTTGAATGTGGCCCCAGCAGCATCTCAGGCAGGGGCACCAGGAGTGGTTTTGGGGTGCTTTCCTGCCTGGTGAGAGCTCCAGCCTGGGTGCCTGGTCTGTGGGATTGGTGCCAAGCTTTAAATTCCCCCCTAGCCAGGAGGGCATTCCTGGAATCCCTGAGGTGCTCTGGGCTCCCTGCGGGTCCCTGCAGCTGAACAGCTCCTCGTGGGGTCCCTGCAGCCACCAAAAGCTGGACCCTCTCTCCAGGAAGCAGGCAGGGGAGCTGGACAGCGCCTGGCTTCCCCAGCTCACCCCAAACTTCATCCCTGTCCCTCCCACGCACACGATGGCTGCAGCTCCAAATCTCTGCTCYGTGGAATTGCTCCATCAAAGCTTCCTGCAAAGTGCATGGCTCCTTATTCCCAGTGTTCCCAGGGATCTCCTGCTTTACCAGCCCCACTGCACTGACAACAGATCCCCCCGAGTCTGTGGTGTTCCTTCTTTCTTAACCCCTTCAGCTCCTGTGAAATATCCCAGATTGGAGATGCGGTCCCGTTGCATGGAAGAGGCTGCTGCTCTTTTTGAAAGCATAAACAACCCAGCAGCAGCAGCAAACACATTTGGGTGTCAGTGTGTTTGTGGCCAGCAGGAGCAGGGAGGTCATTCTTCCCCTGTATTCGGCACTGCTGAGGCCACACTTTGAGTATTGCATCCAATTCTGGGCCCCTCAGTTTAGGAAGGACGTTGAGATGCTTGAGTGTGTCCAAAGAAGAGCAACGAGGCTGGTGAGGGGCTTGGAGCACAAGCTGTATGAAGAATGACTGAGGGAGCTGGGGTTGTTCAGCCTGGAGAAAAGGAGACTCAGAGGTGACCTTATCACTCTCTTCAGCTTCCTGAAGGGTGGCTGTGGTGAGCTGGGCGTGGGTCTCTTTCTCTGGGCAACAACAGACAGAACAAGAGGACACAGTCTCAAACTGCGCCAAGGGAGATACAGGCTAGAAATAAGGAGGAAGTTTTTCACAGAAAGAGTGATCAAATACTGGAATCATCTTCCCAGGGAGTTGGTGGAGTCACCGTCCCTCGATGTGTTTAAAAAAAGTCTGGATCTGGCACTTGGTGCCATGATCTAGTTGAGGTGTTAGAACATGGGTTGGACTTGATGATCTTAAAGGTCTCTTCCAACCTAGAAATTCTGTGATTCTGTGTTTTCCCTCTTCGTCCAGCTCAGACCCAGATTTGGTGCTGGCAGCTTTAAGCTCTAGGAGGGTCTGGTGAGCACAGGGTGGCACTGGGAGCCAAAATCTGGTCTCAGCCAAATCCAGCAGTGCTCCCGAGTGGTTCCAGCAAGGAGGGAAGGGAAAAGTCCCTCAGGAAGGGCACAAGGAGAGGAGCCAGGCCAGCCTAGAGCAGTGCCCACATTGGAAGGAGGGAAGGGAAAATCCCTCAGGAAGNTCCCTCAGGAAGGGCACAAGGAGAGGAGCCAGGCCAGCCTAGAGCAGTGCCCACATTGGAAGGAGGGAAGGGAAAATCCCTCAGGAAGAGCCAGGCCAGCCTAGAGCAGTGCTCACAGGGAGGGAAAGGAAAATCCCTCAAGGGAAGGGCACAAGGAGCAGAGCCAGGCCAGCCTAGAGCAGTGCCCACAAGGAGGGAAGGGAAGGGAAAACCCCTCAGGAAGAGCCAGGCCACCCTAGAGCAGTGCCCACCCTTCAGGGGAGCGATTCTCCAGCCCAGCTCCAGGCCACTGAGGATCCCAGAAAGCAGCAGGGAGCTCCGTCCGTGTGGTGAAACCAGGGCACGGAGCAGAGCACAGGAGACATCCCCAGGTCCTCCTKGAGCAGCAGAATGTCCAGATGAATGTGAAGCTTTACCCCTATCCCCTTGTGCTTCTTTCCTAACGGGAGCAGGATTGATTTTCCCCCCAGGCGCGGCGTTTTCCCGGTTTTTGCTGAACTCGGTGCATGTACCGCCTCTGGCAGCCCTTCCCTCGGCACTCCGGTGTCAGGTGTCCGTGTTGTGACAACGCCCAGCTCCTCAGGAGAGGGGAAGGAGCTCCCAGGAGATTTTTACGTCTTGGAATGTGTGGGGCAGTCCCTGCCCGTGGCTGACCCCACTTGCACTCGGCTCTTGRTAGACTTGTTTACAGTAGTCCAGTGTCGGTTTTGTAACGTTTAATTTTTAGCACTTTAACTGTGAGTGTACAAATTGGTTCCCTTGTAGTTGGTGTACATTTTCATTTTAGACCTTTGGAAGTTTTTAATAAAATGATGGAAAAACTCTGGCAACAGATTTTCAATTCTTCTCCCGTGGGTGTAATCCTACCCCCCTTAAAAAACCCAGTTCAGCAGCAGTTGAGATATAAAGGTTAAAGAATTAAAGATCAGATTTTACTCTGGCCAGCAGCTCTGTGAATTTKAAGAAAGACTTTCTAGACTTAATCTCCCCCCAACATCTGCACTCGTGGAGGCCGGGCACCCTTCCAGCAAACACAAAGCTCTCGGCAGATCTCTGGGTTGCTCCGCCCTTTTACAAGAACAGACCGCTCAAACCACCGGCGTTTCACAGCAGAGAGGAGCAAACAGGTTTGGGAGCAGCGATGCCAGGGATGTTTGGGGGGTTTTGTTGCCAAATCCAMGCTGAGGACAGGATGAGTGATTTATCTGAAGGAGCTGTCTGGCACTTGGGCGGATACGTGGTTGTTTTGGGTTGGAAGCYGTATGCTGAGTCTCTCATGGCTGCTGATAAAATAACTCCTCTCACTAATTMCTGCTGCTGGTTTAGGTCTCGTTAGAGAAATAGTTCAGGGATGAAACTTTAGGAGCTGCTGCTCTGCTCCATCTGCCCTGAAGTTAAACTGTTGTGKGTTGTGAGTGACCAGCGCTGCAGTCAAGCAGCCAAAGATGGGATCTCTTGCAGCCAAAGGATTTCCACTGCAGCTAAACCCAGCAGGGATGAAGAACGGGAGCTCTCAGCGTTTGTGTCCCCTCCATGGGGCATTGCCAGGTCCCAGAGGGGTTAATGCGGGGCTCGGGGAGGACACAGAGTCACCTGGAGCTTGTTCGGCCCTCCCAAGGTGGTTTAAGGACCTGCAGGTGAGGAGGTGGGAGGAGCATGGAAAAAGAGGAGYTGGAGGAGGCCGAGGTCAGTTCAGACCCCCAGGCTGGGATTAGGGGTGGGGGTGTTTTAGTCACCATCACATTCCTGACMCACTTTACCACCCATTGTAGTTTTGGGGCCAGCTTTGTCTCTGAGCTCTGCCAGCTCTGCCCCTGTTGTCGTTTCTTCTCCAGTTTGAAGGGAGAAGAGCATCTAGCCATGCACTAATCCTAAGGACAACAAAAATCATTGAATCATGGAATGGTTTGGGTGGGAAGGGACCTTAAAATGATCTTGTAATTCTGTTCCCCTRCCATGGGCAGGGACACCTTCCACTGTCCCAGGGTGCTCCAAGCCCTGTCCAGCCTGGCCTTGGACACTTCCAGGGATCCAGGRGCAGCCACAGCTTCTCTGGGCRCCCTGTGCCAGGGCCTCACCACCCTSACAGGGAAGAATTTTTCCTYATATCCAATCTGAACCCACTCCAAGAAATCATTGGTAACAAAAGGCTGAAACAAAACACATGGAAATAGAAGGGTTATTTTATAAAAAGTCTTTTTTTTAGGAGTTATCTCGAGCTCAGAGCTCCAGCCCAGTGGGATAAAGCCACCGTCCCTGGAGCGTGACCGGCTGGGATCCAACGCCCTCGGCTGCCGGTCGGACTGGTTTTTATGATAACACTCCAGACACCTTGGATTGATATTGAGTCTCCAGTTTCAGTGCCTACACCTGTGTGCCACCTCTGCCCTGCACCCACGTCCTGCTGCTGTTGCCCCACTGCATCTCCTGCTCCCCCTTCATCCCACAGGGACATCCCAGGTGGGGAAAGCTGCTTTCTCCTCACCGATCTCCTTGAGTTTGRGTTTTATGAGATTCCCCCTTCCCCTTTGCTTCCTGCCCCCATTTACTGCTTCCACACAGCAGTATTTCAAAGCCTCTGCATCCAAGGAGCTGGCTTAAAATATTTCCAGGGTCTCCCAGGAGAGTGCTGCATGGATGCTCAGCAACTTGGAGCATTCCTGACACCTGAAATGGTGGGAAAGCTGAAGAAGGATGGATCTGCAGTGCCAAATGGTTGCCAGCCTCTTCCCAAGCTGCTGTAATGCAATACTTTAAATATAAATATRTTAATAATCCTGTTTGGTGCAGACATATCCTCCATTGTTTCCTGTTCAGTGCTGGTGCAAAGGGTTCCTGCCTTTGGGAGAACGTGCTGAAAAAATCCCTGAAGGCCCTGAATTGCAACATAATCCAGCTCCAAATCCCACCTGGAATCTGCCAGAAGGGACGAGCCCCGACATTCCCCCACCGATGCCTTCAAAGCCCTCTGATCTGATAAGGCTCAGCCCCTGCCAAAAGACACAGCACATCTGTTTGGCTGCAAAAAGGGGGGTTAGGGAAAAGTTAACCTCGTTCCTCAGTTTTAATTTTTGGGAGGCAACCAGCTCCCAAGTTCTCCTTTGCAGGGTGGGTTTGKGGCTTTCGTGGTGGTCCCCGGACTCTGAGGATGAGGTGCCCTTGGGGACAATGACACTGATGCACAGAGGGAGCAGGGCCATCGACGTGCTGGCTCCTGGAAGAGAATAAAATCTGGGGCTAACCAAGAGTTTGGACTTCTAGTGATGAGAGGAAATGCCCTCAAGCTGTGCCATGGGAGATTCAGGTTGGACATCAGGAGGAATTTCTGACAGAAAACGCTGGGAGGGGCTGTCAGGAAGGTSGTGGAGTCCCCATGKGATCAGTCAAAACTTGGACTCGATGATCTCAGAGGTCTTTTCCTACCTAWATGATTCTGTGAAAACCAGAAACCACCTTTAGTTTTCRACTCCTTTTCTCCAGTTGAAATGTTTCTCCCTAAAAGCAATCCCGAAGAACCTGCTCGTTCCACAAAAACTCCCRGCGCTCCCCTGGGTGACCCGACCTTGTCAGCAGCGCTGCTCAGGCAGGTGAAGGGTTAACCCCGGTCTTCGGGAGCCTTGAACTGCGAGCAAAACTCCCGAATCCTGCCAGAGCTCGTTAGTCCGAGAGCGGGGAAAAGGGACAGGGCGCTAATTGGAGTGACGGCCTCCGGAGCTGTGAGAAATTAGCGGCGGCACAATGAGGAGGTGCCGGCCGTTAACAGGTGCCGGGTCACCCCCGGGCGCCCCAAAAACCCTGACCCCTGTCACTCACTGCCAGTGACCCTCCCGACCTGCCCGCGGGGCTCTGCTCCCTCCAGCTGCTCGGGAGGGATTTCCATCCCCGAGCGGAGCAGCTGCTGCTGGAAAAGCTGTRACTGGCAGGAATGAAAATTGTTTGTTTATCGCTGGAAGCCCGGGAGGGAGGAGCCCCGGCGGTGACAGTGGGTGTTACAGGGACATCTCCGATCCTGCCTCGAGCAGCCGTAAATCTTAAATCGAATTCCCAGGGCTGCTCCTGCCCCAGACCCTCCGAGGGTTTTGCATCAGTCAGAGAAGTCGGATCAGGGGCGGTGCAGGAGCAGAAAAAGCTGCACCATCCCACGAGCTCATGTGCTTAAAACTGGGCTCAAGCAGCTCCTGGCAACAGGAGAGCCCCTCCTCCTCCTCCTCCTCCTCTGCTCCCACTGCAATCAGAGCTCGCTGGACAGCAATTGTTTCTCCTGCATCCCGTTCTCCCAAGGATGAGCCATCCTTCAATGCTTTTCCTCCATCCCGGGACAGTGCGGGGTTGAGGTCCTTTTGAAAGAGCTCTTGGAGCAGCGTTGGGTGCGGGGAGGATGTTCTGCTGTGCAGGGATGGAGGGATGCTCGTTCAGGGGAGGAATTGGTGTGTGGGATGCTCGCAGAATCCTCCAATGGTTCGAGCTGGGAGGTTTGRGAGGATGTTGTGGGAGAAGCCACGATGTTGATCCAGGGCAGTGCCCCACATCTGCCCTTGGGGCAGTTTGTCAGGATCCGCCGCAGCTTTTCCACCCAAACCGCAGGGCAGAAACCCCCGCACAACCCTGGAAAAGGAAAATCATCAGGGAAACGCTCGGGCTCATCCCCGCCTGTGTGAGCATGAGCCTGGGACGCTGAGCACAGCCTGGGGAGCCCACGGGGGCTACCCTGGAAAAGGAAAATCCCCAGGGAAACGCGCGGGCTCATCCCCGCCTGTGTGAGCATTGGCCTGGGACGCTGAGCACAGCCTGGGGAGCCCACGGGGGCTACTCTGGAAAAGGAAAATCAGGGAAACGCTCGGGCTCATCCCCGTCTGTGTGAGCATGAGCCTGGGACGCTGAGCACAGCCTGGGCAGCTCACGGGGGCTACTCTGGAAAAGGAAAATCCCCAGGGAAACGCGCGGGCTCATCCCCGCCTGTGTGAGCATGAGCCTGGGACGCTGAGCACAGCCTGGAGAGCCCACGGGGGCTCCCTCTGTGGGGCCAGGACGGCTGCGGAGAACCAGCCCGGAGAAGCGGCGTCCCCAGCGGCCAGCCGGGATTTTTAAGGCAATAGTGCCACCCTGTGCCCCGCGCGAGCCCTGGGCTCCCGGTGACACCGGCGGGACACGGAGGGATGGCAGGAGGAAGGTGGGGATGGTGGCACTGGGGACCAGCACCCAGGGCTGGGGAGACATCCATGGATACAGCAGGAAAAAGGGTGTAGTTCCCATGTCAGCCACTCGATCCCACTGCAGCTGGGATCCTGCAGAGGCCAAAAATGTCCCTACAAATGTGGTTTGTAGGACACCGTGAGAGCTGGAGAGTCATGGGATGTKCAGAAATCACAGCAAACTCGGYGCTTCCTGGAGCTGCAAACCGGAGWTTCGTGCTGATTTATGCTTTTCCCAACTTTTCTGGTGCCCTGCAGTGCCTGGGCTGCAGAGTCCCCTCCTGTGCTCCRTGTCCTGCCCTGAAGGGAGATGTGGGGGACAGCCAGGGCCGTGTCCCATCAGTGACCCTGCAGGGGAAGTCCCGTGTCCTTTCCTCTGAGCCCCGGGACGGACCAGCACCACCCGGGAGAAACCCCCCGTGGGCATCTGGGATAATTTAATTGTCACAAATTGGCCTCTAGGAGGGCTGGGGGGAAGCAATTATTTCGTGCATGGGTGCTGAGTGTCTGCCACCACCCCAGAGACAAGAAGGAGCCCTGTGGGTGTCACCTGACACCCCAGGACCCGAGGGAGCCTCCAGGTGCAGCTCCTGTGAAAGGAGCACCCAGGAGGAGGGAGCAGAGCCCTGTCCCTGGTTTCAGCTCCCCAGGATTTCTCAGCACAGCAGATTTCAATCCCCCATCATGGCCCAGCTCCCTCCATGGCCACGTACCCCAGACTGCTTCAGGTGTCAAATGGGGACAAAAAGCTTTTGGGGCATTTTTAGGGTCAGGTTTTGCTATTTTGGTTCCTTCCCAAGTGTGCACACACCTAAGGGCACAAGTACAAAACCACACACCCTGTATGGCCCCACCAAGGGTGTTGGGAATGCATCCCCCCATCCTATGGGGTCCATATGGGATCCTCAGGCTGGAGGAGGGAATTGTTGGGGAAAAGGGAAAAGGGAAAAGGGAAAAGGGAAAAGGGAAAAGGGAAAAGGGAAAAGGAAAGGAAAGGAAAGGAAAGGAAAGGAAAGGAAAGGAAAGGAAAGGAAAGGAAAGGAAAGGAAAGGAAAGGAAAGGAAAGAAATGGGAAAGAAAGGAAAATGGGAAAGGAAAGGAAGGAAAAGGAAATTGATCCCTGTGTTGGCAAGTAAATAATGGAGGAGCAGCAGGGCATTTTGGGGAGACAGTTTTGCAGGGAAAATCCAGTGGGCTGGAGATGCAGCCACTTCCCTCTCTTGGATTCCAAAGGCWAATCTTTAGGGAATAACAAAAACAAACCTCTTAGCTGGTGTGCTGTCAGTGCCTGTTGCTGATGAGCTGATTAAAATCGAGTGGAAAAGATTAAATTTGCCCCACAAAATGTACCCCAGGAGCTGCAGGTGATTCAGAGGAGATGTTCCTTGCTGGTTTTGCTCTTCCCTCTCCRTCTGACCACACCTGGATGTTCCATAGAAACGTTTCCAGCCTTTGTAATCTCCACAAATTCCATCACTGTGCTTCACTGGATTATCTGTGCCTGAGCTGCCACCTGGAGCTGGAGGAAATGGTGCCAGGAAAACCAGTTAGAAGCAAAATTTCTCATAAAGGAGCCCCTATCCCCATCATTGGTCACTCCCTGGGGACATTCACAATATTTTGCTTTATTTAAGCTGTTCAGAACAGTCGTTGCTGCTCTGGACATGAGACTTGACAAACACACCAAGAAAACACAGGATTTCCTGGGATTTGAGGAATACCTGCAGCCCTCYCCAGAATTTGGCCAAATGTTGATTGGGACAGGGACCCTGATGTCCACAGAGTCACATCTCTGCCCTTGGGAAGAAACAGGAGCCTGTAAAAAGCCATCATGGGAATAGAGGCTGCAGAATGGGGAAGTGGGTTKAAAAAGAAGATTTTTGAGTCAGAACCAGCTACTGGCAGGGTCTGAAATGTCACTTCACATCTGCAGCAGACACAAGGTGGCATCAGAAAGCCAAGTCCTTCCTGTGAGGCTTCTCTTGCTGTGGAAAAGGAGAGAGATGAGTTCCAGGTGTGCACACACCTGATTGCTRTGCCTCAGAGTCCCTCAGCAATTCYCCTCTCCTGTCACAGGTGGATCTTTTCAGGTCTTATCCATGACCTGCAGTTGCTTCTCCTGTCAGAAAACAATCCCAGGAATTACATTAGTGGATCTTGATGCAAACTGGGAATGTGGATCAAGGCTTGTGAGGTCTCACTTTCAGAGTGATATTTGGGCTTTAATCCCATTTTTGGGATGGGGTGATCCCWCTGTGGCTGGGTGTAGGATCATCATCCCACTGGGATCATCATCCCACTTTTCCCCAGGGTTTTGCTGAGTTATTGGTTGGTCTCTGAGCAGAATCCCAGTGCTGGGCTCAGCAGAGCAGCGCTGACCCAGGGAGGTCAAGCCACAAAGTCTCGTTAATATTTAGGTGATTCTGCCACAGAACTGCATTAATTATCCACCCAAGATGAATTAATCACCCACCTGAGATGCATTAATTACCTTTCCAAGCAGCCTGGGCACAGAGGAGAGGAGATGCCTGTGGGGAAAAGCAGAAAGAGTCAGGAGTGGGGCTGTGACCCAGAGTCCCCAAACCCACCCTGCCCCAATTCCTCCTGCACCACCCTCGAGTACATCCAGCCCATCAATCCATACATTTCCAGTCCCTCATCCATACATTTCCAGTCCATTATCCATACATTTCCATCCCTCATCAATCCAACATTTCCAGTCCATCAATCCATACATTTCCAGTCCATACATTTCCAGTCCATACATTCCAATCCATCATTCCATACATTTCCAGTCCATCAATCCATACATTTCCAGTCCCTCTTATCCATACATTTCCAGTCCCTCTATCCATACATTTCCATCCATCAATCCATACATTTCCAGTCCATCAATCCATACATTTCCAGTCCATACATTTCCAGTCCCTCTATCCATACATTTCAGCCCTCTATCCATACATTTCCAGTCCATCAATCCATACATTTCCAGTCCCTCTATCCATACATTCAGTCATCAATCCAAATCCATCCTCATCCATACATTTCCAGTCCCTCTATCCATACATTTCCAGTCCATCAATCCATACATTTCCTAGTCCATCAATCCATACATTTCCAGTCCCTCTATCCATACATTTCCAGTCATCAATCCATATCATTTCCAGTCCATTGATCCATACATTTCCAGTCCATCAATCCATACATTTCCAGTCCATCAATTCATACATTTCTCTAACTACAGGTCACTCTAATTGTGTGTCTAACAAGTTCTCACAAAGGGAATGCTCTGAACCTTGCACCTCCAGCCACGAGTTTCACCCCCAGAGCTGATGTGCCCCAACATCTGCCCCTTCCGTCAAACAGGGCTTCCCATTTATTTTCCAGAGGTGGTTTGGGTTCTGTCTGGAAATGGGCACAGAGAATAGAAGGTTCTGGAGRGATCTTAGAGCCTCTTCCAGKGCCTAAAGGGGCTCCAGGAGAGCTGRAGAGGGACTKGGGACAAGGGGTGGAAGGACAGAAYACAGGGAATGGCTGCAYGCTGCCAGAGGACAGGGTTAGGTGGGATACTGGGAAGGAATTCCTTCCTATGAAGGTGGGGAGGCCCTGGAATAGAATTCMCAGAGAAGCTGTGGCTGCCCCTGGAWMCCTGGAAGTGTCCAAGGCCAGCTTGGATGGGGCTTGGAGCAACCTGGGATAGTGGAAGATGTCCCTGCYCATGGCAGGGGTGTAGAATAATGTGATATTTAAGGTCCCTTCTAAAGCAAAGCATTCTGGGATTCTAAGTTTTTACACAGACACAAACATATAAATAAATAAATATATATATACATAATATATATGCATACCATATATCCATAAAATTACATACATATACATATATATAAACATAAATATATATGAATATATATTCATGGGTAAAATTTATATATATATATATATAATATTTTATATATATTTTATATATATATATTATATATATATATATGCATGTATATAACACCACGTATACATTCATAGCCATAYAGCGAGATACATTTATACACTCACCCTATTAGAACCCCAAATCACCCTGCGGCTCCCCCCCGCCCCTTCCCACCCGAGAGGACCCCAGACGCGGGAGGTGCCACCAGAGGGCACCGCGCCCCCATTTTTGGGCGCCGCTTCCCAGAATGCAGCGAGTGGGGCCGGGGGCTCCGCGGGCTCCGCACGCCGGGCTGCGGCCGCAGGGACAGCGCGGAGCTCCGCGGGGCAGCGCGGCCCCTCCGCCAGGTAAGCGCTGCTCCCCGCGACGCTGCGGACCGCAGGGTGTTATTTCATTTCATTTCATTTCATGGTGTGTTATTTTATTTATTTGCTGTTGGGGTTTTTTTTTAAATTTTTTTGTTTCTTGGTTTAGCTTTTATTTTAATTTTTTTTACCATTTATTTTAGTATTTTATTTATTTATTTATTTTATTCTACTTTATTATCACTCCCCGCCCCACAGGAGGGGCGCTCCGGACTCAGGCGGGGAGCAGCACCAGCCCCTCCCGGGATGGGTSCCTCTTGGAGGGGATCCATTCTCCTCCTCCTTTCCCCTCCCTRTCCCGGGATGGAGATGTCCCGGGGGCTGAGCTTGTCCCTGGGGCTGGGGGTGTTTGGGGACTGGGGGTTTTTCCAGTGGGATGAACCCTGGCAGCTGCCTTCTTGGAGGGGSGAGTGGGCTTTTATCCAGGTCCCCAAAGTTGGGGGAAACTCGTGCCGGTGGCCCTGGGGTGGCAGCGGCTCCTCTCCCGCTGCGCCGGGATGGTGCAACATAAATTAGGTTTAATGTGACGGCTGCGATGAACCGGCGGGCGGGGGCTGCTCTGCCCCCGGTGAAAGTTGCGTTCGAGTTTGGCAATTTGGGCCATGGGGAACATTGGAGGCTTTGGAAGGGTTTCTGTGGAACAAGGAGAAATCCCTGCAGGGAGGGGAGCCGGGAATGGTCAGAGRAGAGGCGAGCGATGCCCGGGAGCGGAGGAATGGTTTTGGCAGCCCTTAAAGAGGAATCTCGGTAGCGCCGGGGTCGTGGTACCTTCACGGTTCAGCTACGGCCGCGTTAACTCCGTGTCTGGGATGAGAACCAGGAGAGTGGGGGCAGAGCAAAAGGACTTGGAGAAGTCAGGATGCTCTGATCCTGGTTCTTGGATCTCGGGGTGCTCAGGACTCGCCATCTCTCTGGAGCTGTGTTTYGAGTTGGTTAAAAACCTGGTTTGCACGAAAGCTCCCAGACAGAGCAGCATGAAAGAAATTTTTTTTCCTGAGCCAGGGAGGGAAGTTGGACCCGAGCTAAAGCAAATAAACTTGAATTTCATCATGCTGGGGCTGGGTTTCTTTGTGTTCCGCTCTGCTCTGGGCTTGAATTTCATCATGCTGGGGCTGGGTTTCTTTGTGTTCCGCTCTGCTCTGGGCAGTCCGGACTTCCCACAGCCCCGTCCAACCTTCACCTTCAAATGTGCCTCAGTGGCCGAGCAAAGAAACTTCTGCTCTTTCGTGCAAACCCCGCTCCCCGCGGAGGCTGCTGTGTCCTCTGCCTCCCTCGGGCTTTTCTCRGTGTGTTTCTCGCCTGGGTTGCTGCAGGAAGGGGCTTTGCAGGCTTGCTGCTCCAGGCTGAGATGCCGCAGACGTGCAAAGTGTGAGCATGGCTGACCTGGCGGGGCTGTGCGTCAGCCGGAGCCCTGCGCTCTGCTCCGCCCGGGGATGTGCCGGCTCCGCGGGCAGCGCTGCTCAGCTCCGGAGGGAAAGGTGCTGCAAAGGAGGGAAAATGGGTAATTTTATCCTTGCTAAAAGCAGAAGGTGCTGAGGTGTTTCTCTGCCCGTCCCCATTGCTGTAGACCTGGMCAGGTCTGGGCGCTGGAGCCCAGCTGTGTCCCCGTGGTCCTGGGAATGTGGCTGCCCAAAGCAGGAGCTGAGGGGATTTCAGGCGTGGAAGTGCTGGTACACATCATGTTAGGAGACTATAAATGGGTAATTTTATCCTTGCTAAAAACAGAAGGTGCTGAGGTGTTTCTCTGCCCGTCCCCATTGCTGCAGACCTGGCCAGGTCTGGGTGCTGGAGCCCAGCTGTGTCCCCGTGATCCTGCCCAAAGCAGGAGCTGAGGAGATTTCAGGGGTGGAGGTGCTGGTACACATCATTRTTAGGAGACTATAAATGGTCCCAGAGAAACCTTGGGTAAGAGCTTTCTCCCTGCTGGGAGAGCCTGAGCAGTCCCAGCAATGCAGAATGGGCACTGTGTGTGTGCAGGAGTGAGGAGGAGATGCAGTCCAGTGCCATCAAARACCAGAGATGGGGAAAATGGGGTATTAGCAGGAAAAAAAAAAATTAAAAAAATCAAAATTAATTGATGTGTTGTGCCCTATGTGCTTTTTAAAATAAATAAGGGGGGATGCAAGCCTGTTGATCCCAKAGCAATGGCCTGGGGGAACCTGTGGCTTCTCTGCTGCCATGCCAGCGCAGAATTTACTGGTGAGACATAAAATCACTGTAATTCATTAAATGCATTCCATCCTCTCACAAGAAAACAGATTAAATGTAGGTGCTGATGTCTCAAGTGCCTGTGAAATGCTGTTACATGGGGAGAGAGGGAAGATTTTGACACATTGCACAGGTTCCATCCATTAGTCATAATATTTCCACAGCGTGCCACACGTGCACGTACATTTTCATATAAGTGGTTGCATGGGAAGCAAATTCAGAGGTGACACAAGAAMATGTGGAGAAACTCGGGTGGGTTTTTCCCCTGCAGGACCCTTTGTTGTCCAAGAGGGACCTCCATCTTCAGTCAATTTGTGGCTACTTTCTTTTTTCTGATACATTTTTGGCTGCTTTGTACCAGCCTTCCTGCTTTGGAGGGAGGGAGGGAGGATAGAAATGTTGCGATGCCTGTTGAAGACTTTGACATTTTGTAGCAGATAAAGCCAAATGCAGACAGTTGCTTCGGTTTGGCTCCTTTTTGCTGAGTTTAAGGSAAGGCAGGATGGGATTCAGGCTGGAGGTGGAGAAAGGAGGTGGCACATACATCCCTCATGTCACAGTGGCATCCAGCTCTGGTGTTTTTAGCAGGCATACATCTCTGGGAACAGGCTCTTTCCAACTGGTTTTGTGCCCAGAAACTTGAATCACTCATATCCAGCAAAAATATGAAGGTGAGGGAACATCTGCTCCCATATCACTGATGTCAGTTTTTGTGGCAGCTGTGATTTGGTCACTGGGGATCCCAAAAAGGATTTTGTGACTGTTGGGTGAGCTGGAATTGAAGGTTCACAACTGCTTCCTTCATTTCTTCTATTTTTCTGTCTCTCTTGGGAATGAGGAAAGGCTTTCCAGTCCCATGTCAGCATTGGTTTTTATTGTATCTATAGTTGGTTTTTATTGTATCTATAGTTGCTTGAACTTCTGCTCGACCTGGAAATGGTCAAGCAGAAGTTTTATGGTTCTTGTAGCAGGACCAGGAGAGGTCCTGGTGGTCCTTCAGATGCTCGAGGTTGTCAGATGGATGTTCACACCAGCTGACTGCTCCCAGCCAGGGATGGCTCTTTCCAGATGTTCCATTTTTTGGGTTTCTTCCCCAAACATCCCCTGGATTTTCTACAACTGGGATGTCCAGTTGTAGAAGGAGATGGAGCTGCTCTCTGGGCTGTGTCACATCCCTGCCTTTTCTCTATTCCCTTGGRAAAATCAGTTTTCTATGGAATGTGGCCCAGGGATGCTTTTTCCTTCAGAATGAGTCTGAACTTGCCCATTTCAGCTGCAAAACCCTCAGCTGCTTGCATGGGCCACTCTTTAAAAACAAAAGACACTTAAAAAACTATTATTTTCCCAAAAAATAGCTTTGGTGGTTGTGACTGTCACTGAGTCACACTCATGGTGGTTAAATGGTGGCTTTGTTCCTATTAGTTAATAAGGCAATTATTATGATAGGAAATTAACAGGAAATTGTTAAACTAATTAATTCAATTAATAGGAAATGTTAACGAGCATCTGCCCTTCTGTGGGGCTGCCTGTGGATGATCTCTGTACAAGCCTGTGTCCACTCCAGATATCMGAGCAGAGGTTTCACTGAGGAGCTGGGGGACCCAGTTTGGCCAYGTGGCACCACAAGGGGACCATCTGCTGGCCAGCCAAGTGGCTGGTGTGGCAAGGGGASCATCCAGCTCTCAGCAGGAGCTGGCAGCAAAGCCAGGCTCACTTTTGACTCATCTGGCTGGGAGGTGGGAGCGTGTCCTGGTGCCAAAGGAGGAGAAACTCCTCATTTCTGAAATAGGGCAGAAGGAGGAATCACTGCCAGCGATGCAGAGGGGCTGGAAGGAGGCAAAAAGGGTGATGAAAATCACTCATCAGCCCTGATGCATCTCCAGTGTGGCCTTAGGAACAGATCCACCTTCAGATGGTATCAAAATGGTAAAAAATCTGATGTTCCTGGCTGCCTTGAGTGCCACTCTCCTCACGTGCTGTGATCCTGTCCTAGACTTCCACTGAGTCCTGGCTCTGGCCTTGGTTTAGCCAATCTGAGATTTCTTCCAATCAAAAATCAGAAAACTCTGAAAATTCAAACAAAAGCCCAAGCAATTCTTTCTCTTGCAGCTTTCATTTCACAGTTCACCTCCCTTTCTGGCYATAATTCCTGCTGGGGCTTCTGGCTTCCTAGAGAAAGGGTAAAAAAAGAAAAAAGAAAGCAGGCATTTAATAATAGATCAAAAATGAGATTATGYAGTAAGTCAGTCCTCCCCTTCCCAAAATGCAACCAAAGAAATTGCAAATCACCTTGAAAAAGGAAAAGAAAACAGTGTAGATCAAACCTGATGTTATGTATGGATGAGGTGTTTATATTYTATTTAATGGCTGTGTGCTGTCCTACAGCAGCCACCCTCCCCTGAATTTCTGTTTGTGATTAATTAAACAGTAGAGATGAACTGGGATGGGGCAAATTCAGTGGATCTCCAAATGGGAATGCACAGGTTGGCTGCTTAGCACAGCTGGTGATGGTTGTTGTTGGAGGCAGCTCCCAAAAACCTGGAGGTTTGATGAGAGGCTCCTTGTCCATCCCTGATGACTCTGGAGCAGTTCTGACCACGTTTGGTGGAGCAGTGGGGTYGCCAAGGGAAGGGAACCCAAAGGCCTTTGTGCCAAATGAGTGGGTGCCAGCAGAAGTGCCATGATGGAGGGAAGAGGTGATTATTAATCATGGCTAATTAGTCACCWGCCAGGCTGCCCTGGGAAGCTGGGCAAGCCCCAGCCTGGGCCAGTGCTCAGCCAAGGCTTGATGAGACACAACTTCCCTGGAAAGGAGGCTTAGCCCTGGCGCTGGGCATCGAGGCTGTCACCCCCGGGCCTGTTCTTGTTTGCTGTAAATCCTCTGGCTCTTTCAGCTTTGGGGTTTGGTGAGGCCATTGCCACAGGCCACGTGGGAGGGTGGGAGTTGAGAYAGGCCTGTGGGGAATGTCTCCTGCTGGATCATTCCAGAGGTCTCCAGAGCCAGTGTGGATGTTGTGTATGCCAGGAGKGCAGGCTCTGGTGGGCTGGGCTGGGAGGAGCTGCAAGGGGAAGGCTCTGGCTCTTGCACAGTGGCTCCACCAGGACAGCAGAGGACTTTCAGCCTCACCCCCCTGAGGTCCTGTCTGCACCCTGGATGAGTAAAATATCAAGAGGAACACGAGGCATGCACAGGCCTCTCGCRTGTCATCCTTGTCCAACATGGATAACCCACCCTGGGTCATGCCATGAGGATGARCCAACACACAAGRCCACGTYRGAGGGGCTTGGARCAACCTGGTCTAGTGAAAGGTGTCTCTGTCCTTGGCAGGGGCTTGGAATGAGATGAACTTTTAAGTTCCCTTCCAACACAAGSCACTACAYATTTGTATGATTCTATAAATCTATATAAATTTTCTTTCTTGCTAAATCACCCACTTTTAAGCACAGAAGGTGCCACAGCCCCTCTCTGTGAGAAGAAGAGGCTGAGGAGCCACATCCATCACAGCTCTGGTGGTGAAGGCAGGGCAAGGAGAGAACAGGAGCAGCAATCCCCTGCTGGGTCTGGCACATGGGGCTGTGAATGTTCCCCAAGGGTTGCCAGAGCACCAGACGAGGCAGAAGTTGATGGAAATCACCACTCCCATGTGTGATTAGCATCCTCTAAGGTGTTCATTTATCTTCCTTGTCACCTTCTTGGTCTCATCTTTCTACTTGTAGAGTTGGAGAAGAATCTGTTTCATCACTTGCTGGGCTGCTGCTCTTGTTTATTCCCCAGAAGGAAGAAAATTAGATGTGYCAGAGCTGAAACTTTAAAAAATAAATAAATCCAGACTTTGGAAACAACCACTTGGAGGTAGAATGAGCCTCAACAAGAAAATATTTGTCTTCCACCTTTTTCTGAGACTGGCTGGGACTAAAGTGCAGGGAGAAGACGGGGCAAGGTTTACTTTCTTTTAATTTTAAATATATTCCAAAAACAGAGCAGTTGGAATTCCCTTTCTTCCTTGAAGTTGCTTTGCCAAGTTTGGATGGAGAAACCCAGCTGAAAGTCTTGCCTTGGTGGATGTGGGATRGAGGCAGGAACACATTAATTTTCTTTATTTACCTATTTTTACCAGTGAGGCCCTAAGGCAAAGAGCAAAGCCGTGGCATGCAGGCAACAGGAGCACTTTTCCCTCCCAATCCCTTTTCCCAGCACCAACAAGATCAGCACTGAAGATACACAATTGAGTCAGCAATGCAGATGCCATCAAATGTCTGCTTTATTCCAGAGCATGAATCAGAGCAGTGTCAGAGCCTCATATCCTGCATCTCCTGATAAGAGTGCAGTTACCTCTGAGGGAACCAAACACAGTGAAATCCCATTATCCTGCCTCTTGCAAGCACCTATAACTCACTGGGACCAGCAGTGCTGATTTTAATGCAACTTTTGCTGCAGCACGTGCAGACTGCTGTTTTAAATTTTTTAAGATTTTTTTTTAAAATCCCACATCCTGGAGCCAAAAGATGTTGTGGGTTTATTATCTGTTTGTATTACATATGACCAGCATGGCTGTATGTACATATATATGTATATGAATATATAAATATGAGTATTTTCTGGAGCACAAGCTGTTTGTGCTAAGCCCTGTCAGACCAGTAAGAGCAGCCTGTGCCACCAGTCCAGGTGCTGGTTGCTCACTCTATGTGCTTTCCCAGTGTATGGTGTCCTTGGAGAGAAAATGGATTAACTTCATTTGACTCTCCARTCATGCTTTTACCTCCAAAACAATCTTAATTTCAAGGCTTAAAATCTTTCAGTTTGCTGTGGGAAGCACATGAAGAAGTGAAACCCTTTACACCCAGAAGTTCTCTGCTTCTCCCCTGCAGGACTTTTCCATGCCCAGCTCWGTGACAGGCCAGCTCAGTGACAGAGTTTCCTGCTATTGTTCCAGGGGGACAGCTTCTGGCTCCCTCCACAAGGGTTATGTGTGGTCACTGGCTTTTGCATCATTGCCTCTTTTCTCCTGATCCCAAGGCACCAGGAGAACTGTGTTATGTTCCTGCTGCAGTCCCCATTCTGCACCTGGCCTGAAAAGCCTCAGTGGGATGKAAGGAGGCCTGCAGTAGTGCAGCTTATATCCCCTAAAAACAGACACAACAGTGAAATTTTGCTAAAATCTGTCTAAATTGCCCCCAGGGGACATGTGGAGCTGTTTAAAAGACATTTATGCCACTGTGGTGGTGGTGGAGGCAGAGAAGGATAATTTTCACCTCAGATTCCTCTTTTGAGGGGCTTGTTTGTTCCTTGGGGTTTTTTCTGCRCCAGAGCCTACAGAAGTTGAGGGGATAAAAAACAATTCTGTGGTTTCCCATCTGTAGATTTGAGGGAAAATGAGTTCAAATCCACCACCTTGAGTTACATCATCAATCTCACTGCAGAAACACGGAGCCTAGACATTAATAATTAGGAGCTTGCACAATAAAGGACTGGAATATTTCACAAATGACACACYATCTTTCGATCCAGCTGATGCTGTGCAGAGATCTGTGTGAAAGTTCTGTGCAGCCAAGGTGCAGAAGTTTTGCTCCCATTTTTGCCTCTTGAAGAAGAAGAAGATGGGAAGAAAAAATCAGGTTGCATCCCCAAAGTATTCACTAAAGCTCAAGTATGGGAGTTTTAATGTTTCCCTCTATTAGAAAGTGTTTGTATGTGCTGAAAGAAAATTATGCCAATTAATAGTTATCCTTTCCCAGCTTCCCACGTCTTGAAATCACTCCAGTTCAGCCAAGCTGCTTCCTATCAAACTTCACACAAAAAAGAAAGAATCTGCTGGGCTGTGACTGAACATGAGCAACGTTACTCCCCAGGGGTCTGTGTCCCTGAGGTTTGAGGGCTGCAGGAAAAGGGCTGTGGGCCATGRGATGACAAATGGAACTCCACAGTTGCTCGTTCATGCTCCAGCAAAGCTTTGGTTTGGGTTGTAGATGTTTCCCAGCCACGAGGCTGAAATCTCAGCAGCTCTTATGTGAATATTCTTCACCTTTTTTTTGTTAATGCAGTTTGAAGTAATTGGAGGGCTGGTGATATTTTGAGCAATTTATCCACCTGGGAAATGATGACCTTGGATTTATTCAATCAAATATTATCAAGATTAAGAGTGCAAATAGCTGAGCTTGTCAGTCACAAGGAATTGTGTTGCAGCCTGGGCTCAAATCCATCACCTGAAACCAGGGGACTCTGGCAGGATATTCTTCATTCATCAGCAAGAGGCATCACAGCAAGATCATTTCACTGTAATTCATCAATTTATCAGGCTACTCAATTAAGTGGGGGCTGGAGAGAGGATAAAGGGAATGATTCTGTCTGTTGTAATGAATCTTTGACCACCTGAAGACTTTTCTTGCTCCTTGTTCTTTCGTGTTTCATGTTGCCTTGAAGGCCGTGTTAAAAGGACAACATAATCACAATGGTGGTGCAGAGAGGCTTAAAGAATTGAAAGGATTGATGAGTTAGAGCTTTTGCTCTACCTGAGTTGTCACTGACCTGGGCCTGACAACCATAATCTGAAGAAACCTTGGAGAATCTTGGGTGGGCTTATGGAAGAAAATGACTGAAGTGAAACTTTGTGCAGCCTGGAGTAAAGGGATGGACCTTTAGGTCCATCTCAGCTCTGTTCTTCCTGTGCCTGTGGTGCAACCCCAAGCCCCTGTCTCTTATACACATCTAGATGTGTATAAGAGACAGGGGATGGACCTTTAGGTCCATCTCAGCTCTGTTCTTCCTGTGCCTGTGGTGCAACCCCAAGCTTGTTGGTGAAGCATTTGGGAGTGTGGTGCAACTCTGACTGCTGAGAGAGTCCTGGCTGGCATCAGCTGCCCTGGGACATTGGCAGTGTCATTCTGCTGCTGGCTGATGCCAAGAAGCTAGGCTGGGCATTTCTTTATCAGTGTGGTATTTTAGACATTTGGCTGTTCCCCAGTTCATCCARACACTGATTTTTCTGCGTGGTTACACCTCAGTCTCTAGGTTGTTTCACTGCTTGGGATCTCTGCTCAGATCTGTGACACAAAAACCAACATCTCTTTTGTTTTCTTACAAAATGAGCCCCAGTCTCACCCAATCAACCCAACAACTTCTGAACTTGCCAGTCTGTTTCAGGCAAGCCTGATGAAGAGACGCTGGGCTGAAGGGTAATGAAGGTTGTGTAAGTTCATGGAAAACCTGCGTGAGGGATAGCCCAGGTACTCACAGAGCCTCGGGGCAGGGTGGAGCTCCAGCTGCGTGAGCGGATACCAGACTGTCCCCAGGAGGGAGGGAGAGAGGGAAATCTTCCAGCTGTTCATGGCCTCTATCAACGGGAGCAAAAGGCTTGAGCAAATCCGAGCACTCCAGATCAGGAAAGCATTTCCTCCTGCCTGAGTTTCTAACGTGTCCTGTTGTTTTCTTTCAACAAAAGCAAGAGAAAGGGAGAATTCATTTGAATTTAATGCTAGAATATCTCCAAAAAGATGAAGCAAAAGGAACTGTTAGAAAGAGGGATAGGTGAAGATTAAAACCACTTTCTTTCTCTCGTTGTCCCTTGCACACTCATTATACATATACATAGCCTGATCATCTGCTAAACAGGAAAATAAATTGTAAAGGAGACAATACAAATCAGGATGAAAGGGGAAATAAAAAAAGAGCCTGAGTCAGGTCTGCTCTGCTTATCTGAGCCGAGGGGGAGCCTGCCTGGTGCTCCTGACAGATTTTTTCAGGCAAGATAATGCATTGGGTTGATGACAGTTTATGAGATAGACTTCGAGGGGTATGAAAATTGCTGCTAGGTACTTGAATGGCTCTGACTGCACGGTGTGAATTGGAGTCGAGTCGCAACAATTTCCCYAAAGCTGTGCAGATTAACATAAAAATACCAAGGAAGTCCAATCTTTGAATTTTTATCTGCTTCAGCTCGAGAGAGTCAAATAGGGGCATTAGAGAAGTGCCATCCATTTGAATCGATTGTCACTGCAGCTTTTGTGGAAAGGCTGCATCTGGGCTTATTGATAACGTTGTTGAGGTGCTTAGAAGCACAAGTGTGTTGGGTTTGTTTTCCCTTTAGTAACTTATTCTTGTTTCTGGCATTTTGTTAAGATATTTTTTAGTTCTGATCTCCTCTGGAGATCTCCGCTGAGCTGAGCATTGGTAACAGAGATGTTCTGTGCATCTTTTCTCCAAGAGTTTGCCATAAACCTGAATCTGTTTCAAAGCCTTCTTGTAAATTTTAAGGTAATTTTATTTGCTGGAGGAAAAACTGAGATGAAGGAGAGAATCTAAGAATTGTGATTTACTAACCTTTTAATGAGGAGGCTTAGCTAGGTGATTTTTTTCCTTGGTTAAATCATATAATCTGAAATGCAAGTTTAAGTGGCCAGAACCTCCTGTTGACCTCCATCATAGCATCACTTCACCCATTTTACTTCTGCTGCTGCTCTGCTGCTTCCTACCTGCACAGAGAAGATACAAAATCAGTCTCACACACATTACAGAAGTAACTTCATATGTGAAGTTTCAGGTTTGGGGACAAGTGTTTTAGGTTGTAGATGTGTCCTCTTGTCGAAGAAACACGAGGCAAATTCCACCTACTGAGGGGGCTGTGTCACCGAGAGCCTTGTGCTCCTTTGGTTTAAAAAATTGCTTTTTAGGAGCTGTGGCCAATGACTTCACCGTTTTGCCTTTGTTCTCATCTTTATAAACAGTTCCTGCACCTAAGGAGGTGGTTGTGAGAATTAGTCATTGGCTTTAGAGCTCTTTGAAGACTGCAAGTGGTAGATTACAGCTCAATGTTTATTAATGCCATGGCTTAATATGATGAGAACGTTTCACAGCCCAGCTGGTTGCAGTGGGCTTTACCTCACTGATCTCCCCCAGCTGTGCCAGCTGTGCCCCCCCATTACCTGGCCCATCACACCTGATCCATGGGCTGCAGCAGCAGGGAGCCTTCCCTCTCCACACTCCCCCAGCAGGTTCTGCTTCCCCTGGCATCCTGCCACAGCACAAGCCAAGTTTAAATCTGGTTCTGTGTTTTTGGCTTAGTTCCTTCAAAATGTTTTCAATTTTCTTGGCTTCAACTGATCCCAGTGGCATCTTTTTATGATGCACTTTATTCTACTGCTTCAAGTGCAATAACACTCCTAAAGTTCAGTCTATTTTTAATTACCAAAAAAAAAAAAAAGGCAGAGCATACCATTGTTCTGTCACTGGTAGTGGGAGAAAGGGAGGATTTTTCTTCATCTTTAAATTTGATTGAATTTAAATCTCTATGTATGTAGTGGTTTTTGCTGTAATTGGAAGGGCAAATGGTTGTTTGCTCTTGCACTCTTGGGAGCCAGTAGTGGTATTGATTAAACAAAAGCATTGCCACGTGTTGGAGGATCTCAGAGTGCTTCAGGACTGGTGAATGAAGATTTGGACAATGTCATCACTTTCTCTGCTTTCCTCTCCGATGAGGAAGCTGAAAAAACTTTGTAAGGCTGACACTGAGGTAAAGCTTGCTGGGACAGCTCCTGATCTGTAGCAGTGCAGAGCTGGGTCAAACCCTCCCCACAGCAGCTGGAGGAGTGATTCCCATGTTTATTCTCCACTTTGCCCCTCTCCCCGAGCTCTCTTTGGCTGCTATTGCAGCAGGAAAATCTTCCTTGCCTGTGGCTGCTGTGGTGGTGTCAGCCCATGAGTTTCTGCAGTTCCTGTGCAGGCATGGATTTATGGGGAGGGAAAAAAGGGATGGAAGGAGGACAGTGTCTGTGTTTGGGTTGTGTGAGTGTCCTCTCCTTGACAGGTAGGTTAAAGAAAATGTTTAGCCAAGTGGTTTTTGCCACTTTTCATTTTACTTGYGCATCAGCTCTTCCTTTGCATGAGAATAGAAATTAATTTTGTTTCAAGTTCTGGAAACCTGAAGACATGCTGAATAGGTAGAAGTTTGTTCTATTTATAGGTTGCAGAATTTCTTTGTACAGTAAACCAGTTTGTTTTAATTTAAACTATGTATTCAGCATATTTAGCTTAATTTTATTTAACTACAAGTTCCACATGTCTTTTTCATTGTTTTTTAMATTTGTGACATAAACCTGAAGTACAATGAAAAAGTCAGACTAGTCATTAAGAAACTTCATTTRCCATTTTTAACATCAAATGTGTTGACTTGCATAGTTAATTAATTTTTACAGATGCCCAAGTGTAAAAATAGGACAGCTTTGCAGTTCAGGCAAAGGCCTGATTTATGAAGACATATGCCTTTGTTGTTCTCCACAAGCAAAAATCAGCCTTTCATTAAAGAAAAAAAGCCCCAAAAAATGCAAAGCAAGAGAGTTTAAATCAATCAGAATTGAAGTATTTTGCTCCTGTTTTGCATCAATAAATCCTGTATTAAAGGCAGAAAAGGCAGGATGGTTGAAGAAGGATTGGCAGGTAAGTTAGCAATAGTGTTCCTCACGGACTGGTCTCAAGCCGGGTAATCAAGATATTGACTAATGATAGAGCAGAAATTAATGGRATTTGGAGGTGTCATCAAAAAAGGAAAACCAGGAGATCCCAGGAGAAGAATGACTGACTTTGGGWCCATTTGTCTGTAAGCAAATGYGAGTTCTTGTAATGCAAACTCTGAMAGAAAGCTGGGGGTTCTGTGTGGCAATTGGGATGTATTTATCAACCACAGGATAACTCTGATGTCCTGATGACAAAGATACATCTGGGATCACATTTGTCACCTAAATTATTCCCACTGGTGACAAAGAAATGYGAATGCCACTGCAACGGGTTTTAGTGAGGCATGGCTTAAAATGCATTCTGCATTCCTTGTCCATAGGAGAAAGATTGATTCCAGCTGGAAAAGGTGCAGCAGAGGGCATCTGCTAGAAATGATCTGGAGAACAGGGAATCTGGCTCCCAAAATGATTAAAGGAACCTGGATGGTGAGRTGATGACAAAAAAWAGGCAGAGAAAAATTAGATTCCTCCTCTATAAATACACTGGTGTAAATGCCAGAGAGGGAGAAGAGTTATTTAAGTTAAATGACAATTCTGGCACAAGAACAAAAGGCTCTGAAAAAGTTTAGGCTGGAAAAGAGCAGAATAGCTTCAAACCAAGGGAGGTGCTTGAGRAGCCTTCTAATGGGAATTGTGTAAAGGGCTAAAAACCTGATTGCTGTGAAGATGGAGCCTGATAAATGTATTAATGGGATTATGCAATGTGGTTGGCTTCAGCATTAAGGGATCAGACTCTGGATTTCCGGTCCTGCGCTTTTGCAAATACACTTAAGAATCCTGCAGGTATGAAAAAAACCATGGAAGGTTTACATTTTAAGAAATATTTTCATTCTGATTCAGCTTGCAGTGGATTTTGCTGTTTCAAATGCACTAATAACTGAATTGGGTGAACTGTGGAAAGGAGGAAGTACCTTCTGAGCTGGGAAAAAGCAGCAGCTGCCACCTGCTTCCTTCTTTTAGCGGTCGGCTTTGGCAGCAGGCCTGTGCTACTTGGATATCTATTTTTTAAAATTTAAAGCCTTTTGTATAGTAAAGTTAGGCCTTGAAATAGATTGTGCTCAAAAGGCTGACAATTATTTATTGTTATTTATCATTGTAAGGTGCTTTTTAAAAAACCTGCAGCACTTAAGGCACAGGAGTGTTTATTATCGATCCCGGTGTTCTCGTTATCGATCCCCGTTTTCCCCATTTACAAATAGTCCCCAGATTTCTGGTTGCTTTACTAAAATCCCAATAAATAAGACTTAGTGCCTTTTTGTCAAGAGGCCATGGTTATTTTATCAAAGACAGGTGCCAGGCTATTTCAGCACGGTGTAACTTAGATTTCATGGGCACTTTGTGCTCRGGATTTCCATGCTTTTTATGTTCTGATTCAGCCTCAGTTCTCCAGCCTTGTCTGCCAGTGAGAGCTGAGTCTTCCCCATCCTCTRTCCTTAGGGATATTCTGCCTGGAGRTCTCTGTGATTCCAGARGGACACTGGAATTATGGGATGTCTGTGGTTATAGGAGAATTTCAGATGCATTTTCAGATGTGGCTAGGGGATGTCAGAGCTCACCATCCCTTCACCCCTGTGCTCTCTTCACTCAGCAGCAGCATCTCCATTCAGCCTGGGGGCTTGACCTTGACTATCTCCCATCTCCAGCGTGTTCTCCTCACTTCCCACGTGTGCTTCTTATTCACTTTCTCTATTCAGGATGTAAATGGCAGATGGTTTTTCTTTTTTSGTTTCAAGGTCTTCCCATGGAGCCTTTCAGCCATTCAGCCTCTCAAACTAGTTYGCTTAATTACCTCAACTTTTTGAAACTGAAAACCTCGCAGACCTGCTTTTATTTTGCTTAAACKGAGTCAATTTGTGGAAAACAGGCTTGAATTGAGTGATCACAAGTGGCTTTTATTACAGCATCCTCACTATTTGCCAAAAGCCTCCCTCAGAATCACCTCTCATTTGCTCAGTGCCTGTTTTGTTCTGAGGTCTGTTGGCTCTTACATCCCGGACTTACAGGGCCCCACTGTTGGTATTTGTTCTTCTTTCTAKATCTGCAATTTAAGACTCCCTTATCAGCCAGTTCCTCAGAGTATTTCTTTTTCTCTCTAGCCATTTCTAAAAGCTCTCTGCACACATCCAAACCCAACGGTGGGGTCTCCAGTGGACCTCTAGCACAATCCCAGCAGACAGCCTTTTACAGCCTTTTCCCAAAGTGACTCTAATCCAGAACGATCGTTTTATGCCTGCTATSGCTTTGGATTTTTAGCAAACACAGATGATTCACTCAGCTCACAGAAAGAACTGTGGAACARTGTCCCAAAAGATTATTTAAATGGAGTTTTGGGAGTGGATTTGGGGTGACCATGGGTAGTGTGCAGGCTGAAGGTCTGACTTTGGTGGGGGGTTTTGAGGATGGGTGTTTTCYCCAGCCACCTGCAGAAGTATTTTCCAGCTGCCTTTACTACAGGATGAGGATCATTTCTAACAGATTGTTTTCCTGACAAGTAAGAATTATCCCTGGTTTACATTTTGGGATCTGTAACCCAGGGAGAAATAGAACAGCTGGCTTAAACAGACAGGTCTGTGTGAGCAGAGTCTGTGCTCCCCCAGTTGTTTCAAGGACTCTCAGCAATCTGGCAGCCTGTCAARGCCCCTCAAATTGGGTGGACTCGAGGGTGAGCTGAAGTGCTGGAGCATCGCAGCCTCGAGTCTGGTGCAACAAAGCACATGCTGAAAATTATGCTTTTGTACTTTACCCAACTGCWTGGTTTGCAATCACTTTTAATTTAAGTTTAGACAGTGCTGAGTGCTTAATTAAAACAAAAAAGTGCTTTTGGTAGACAAGAGTGTAATGCCCGAGCTATGCCACAGTTACAATGTGTAGGTGTTTGGGGATTATGTTATAGACAAGCAAAATGATTGTTTCTTTTTAACTTCTGTTTAAATACAGTTCAAATGATGGAATATTTAGAGCAGAATAAGCTGATGCCTGCCAGCTTTTTCATACCAGTGGTTACCAGATGTGCCTGTATTTAGAACCCCACCATCTGTYCCAGGGTGGAGGTTGGGGCTAGTCTAGGTATTTGGATGTGTCTTCTTCCTTGGTATCTCTGGAAAACTTCAAAGCATCTGTGCTGAGATGAAGGGGAAGCATGGTTAGCTGTAATACTCCAGGAATTCAAGGGAATTTTCCAGAAATGCAGCTGATTCCCAAGTGCAGCAGGGTTTGGAAGGGGAAGGAGCCTTGAGGAGAGAGGCAGTGCTGGTATTTTGTGCCGTTGCTCAGCCATTGCCAAGATCCAGTTGGAGTTTTGCTTGGCTGTCACCGGGCTGGGCTGCTCCTTCCTGCTTTGGATTCCATCTTTCCTAAGAGTCCATGCAATTTCCAGGAGTATTGCAATATGGAAGTTTCTTAATGGGATTTTTAAAATTATTTCTGTAGGTAAGTTCTATTTAGATATGTTTTAGATCATTTCTTTTGATGCTGGATTGGTGTAGAATTACTGTGAGCTGTTACAGAACAAGGGGAGGGAAACCTGCTCTACCCTTACCCTCTCCCACCATGTCCAGCTCCCCCAAAACCAGGAGTGACCCATCACACTGAAATTAATTTTTGGTSATTTTGGGGATGGGGAAAAACATATTTTAATCAACAAACTACTTGTGAAAAATACTCACCTAGTACTGGTAACAGCCTTTGGTTGACAGTGATCTGGGAAGGAGGGAAAGCTACACATGTCTGTATGCATCCAGAATCTCATGGTTTATTTGTCACCACTGTCTTTGTGTCTCAGAACTTAAAGACTTGTTGCTGAAATAGGAAAAAGAGCCTTTTAGAAAGCTACTTATGAAGAAAAGAACTCAGAGTGGTTATGAATGGTTTTATAAACAAGGCATTGTGGTAATGGGGTCAGAACAAGATTTTTWATGTCCCTTCCAACYCAYACCACTATGTGATTCTGTGATAATACAGTCATTTAATTATCTAGATGTTTATCCCTAATCAAGCATGTGGCASTRCAATTCAACATACTCAGAGTGTGATCCATAATATTCCACCCAAACAAAAGCTTCTACTCCATTTCTTGCCCAGTGATTCTYCTTTTACAAAGCCAGGTGAAATAAATCCAGTAACTGTGCCCTCATTAACAAGGGAACAGGCATTTCTTTTCCTCATCCCATTTAAGCACCAGGCAGTGTCCTCCAGCATCTTGCCAAAAGCTTCCACTACTTTTATAAGCTTATTTTCTTTTGCTATCAGGAGCTGGTTCCTCTGTGCAGGATGCTGACTGTTCATTGTGTTTGCTCTTYGGATCCCAGCTGGGGCTGCACCGGGTCCAAAGCAGAATTAGGATTTGGGAGGGAAGGGTCTGTGTGTCCATTCCTGTGCTGACTTTTCCTTTCCTGCTCCTACCAGGAGATACTGCTCCTGGGTGTTTCATTTCATGTTCCAGCCCTTGCCATGCTTTATGGCCAGCAGTGGGGTGCATTTCACAATACTCCTCGTGCCCATGGGGTCTTCAAAGGGCTTTATTTAACTGTACTGAGATGCCTTTACCTACCACTGAAATGAAGCTACTTAAGCTGCAAAGCCTGGCAGCTGCTCCAACAGCAGGAGCACGAGCAAGCCACTGCTTTTTTGTCATAAAGTAAGGCAAGGGAAAAAAAAATTCCATATCCATTAAAAAACTGCAGGGAAAATGTAAATTGTCAGAATATAATTACCTAAACTGGAGTTTGGCCAGCATTCCAGATTAACATTTCCTCTCGTGAAGCCGTGGGATACCTGATGGCCAAAAGCAGTTGGAGTCTCAGCAGGATTAAAAACTGAGCTTTGCTGTGTAGTTGTTCCATAGTGGCTGAGAGATGTAGATAATCTATTTAGCACCTACAGCACCCTGGGGCTAAAAAGTGGCTGAATCCTCTGAAATCCGATAGGAGTGTCTGAGGTTAAGAGTGTGGTCTGAAAACATTCCATGGAACTTGTAAAATCCGCAGATGGTCCGACCTTGGTACCGTCTGCTGTGGAAAAGGAGGAGAAAGAGATTAAAAAAGATGTACCAAAAAGATTGCAGCAGGGAAAAGATGGAAGCTCAGGGTCCTCCCTGCCACCGTTGTTCCATGTTTTTCTGAGGTTTATTTCAGGCCATGGAAGTGTGCCATGGAAATGTGCATTAGCTGGCTCTGAAACTCCTTAATACCTGCCTGCAGTGACTCAATGGAATTTAGAGCAGATTGGAGACACSGGGATTCAAGCCATGCTCAGGAGGAAGTGGGGTGGGGAAGAGGAAATGTGGTGTGGGAAAGAAAAGAGGGGAAGTGGGGACCATTTACAAGGAGAGGACACAAAGGTGTGATGGCATTCACTGTGTTCAGCTGCAGCTGCTAAGTGTAACTTGAAAGGTCATAAATATAAGGGAGGCTCCCAGCCTGAAATGATACAGAGGTGTCTAAAGAAGTCATTCTGTCAGCAGAATCCCACTCTGGTTTGGGTTGGAAGAGACCTTAAAGCTCCTCCAGTGCCACCCCCTGCCATGGGCAAGGACAGCTTCCACCATCCCAGGTTGCTCCAAGYYCCATCTCCAATCTGGCCTTGGACATTTCTAGGGATGGGGCAGCCACAGCTTCTCTGGGAATTCTATTCCAGGGCCTCACCATSCTCACAGGGAAGAATTTYTTCCTAAAAGTTGRACAGAAGGCCAAGATCTAAACTGTGGCTGCTTTTTAGGTGGCTTTGCTTTACATTTGCACGCTTCCCTACAGTAGGATTAGTGTTTTTAGTCCTCCACCCTGTCAGCTTCAACTCAAGGTCACCACAGAGTTTCCAAGTCTCTAACAGGATTGGCAGTGTGAATTGAGTCTGTTCCTTTGGGAAAACAGGTTTGGAAACTGATAGGAGTGAAAGGCTTTTCCTTGCCAGAAAAGTGTCGAGCAACTTTATCGGCAAYTTATTTTCTTGTTTAAATAATTATTAATCATAGATTATAGACCCTGCCCTTAAGGATCCATTTCTGATGTGGAAATTTTACATCTATGTGAGAAATAAAAGCTCAGATGGCAGAAAAGGTGGGGAATGAGGGTATTTGATTACAGTAGTTTTTCTTTTGGGATAAGCAGAAGGCAGTGGAGCAGTGGATTTTTCACTTGGTAGAAGGGAAGCTTAAAACTCCTCTTTAAAACCAATTCCTGTTAGAGGAAGGAGGGGAAACACACAGAGAAGGGGATTAAATCTGAAGGTGTCTCTGTCAGTATAATCTGTAATAGCCTTGATAGTGCTTCCTGAAAGGGAGACTTGCCAGACMGACTACTGATCCTGACAGCTTTTCTTTTGGGAGCTGGGAGAAGAATTGTTCTCCTGAGTTGTCCCTGAAGTGATTCTCCACTGGTGTTTCCTCCTCAGTGAGGACCTGAAGGGAATAAGGGAATGATTGTCCCCCTGTTTCTTCCTGCAGAACTCCAAGTAGATCAGGGTGGAATACAAAACCCYGAGCYGTGGCACAGTGGGAACAGATGTGTGTGGTGGGACAACGTGGGTGTGTTCAGTGATTTGAATGTTAATTTAGCCTTTATACTGTGCCATAGTCATAGTATTTTTAAATTTTTGTCCTGATAAAATATAAAAAGTATTGTTTCTCCTTTGAACCTGCAGTACCTATTCCTTCCATACAGCGTGTTCCCTCCCTGCGGCGAGATTGGATTTTTTATTGTTTATCAAAGGGCAGACCTGTGCCCCTGCCTCACCCCTCACTGGTTTTTCATCTCAGAATAAAAGTTAGTTTCTCCTTGCATTCTTTACACATGTGTAAATGACTGTTAAAAAGTGCAGAGTGATGGAAAAATGGTTTTTCATTGCTTTGAAGTGCTCATGTTTTATTAAAGCTGAGATTCTTGGAGCTTTTTGGCCAGAAACACACCACCCTCTTTACTCCTGGAGATAAACCCCCATTTCTYCCTGTGAAAAACTCTCTAATTCCCCCAAAGTTGTCATATTGTGTGTTTTGGTGTGGGATTTGATTRCCATAGATACAAATGCCTTTCATGGAGCTCCTAATACATAAAATTAGAATGCATAAACATAGGACTGGACCTGTGCGACGTGGTTTGGTTGTGAGAAGATGCTGGCACTGTTACTTGCCTTTCCCCCCCTCCTTTATTTCTTCATTGCTTTTTTCYCCTCTTTTGCTTCAGTTACCATCTGTTGCATGCTATGTTTGGTACTCGCTTATTTCTACATGGCTCCTCTGACTTCACAACATTTAACCACGGATGCTGCTCACGCCAACCCTCCAGCGTGGATCTCAATGTTATTTTGTAACAAAGTCCAAACCATAGTGGTATTTTAGTATCTGCTGATCAGTTTCCCACAACACAGTTGTTTTCCTAGCCCCCTTTTACCAGGAGGCACCTGGACGTCTCTCAGCGGGCCAGTGGCAACCATTGCATCCACATCACTATAGGGCTGTGGCATGATGGAGCTCCATGGCAACATCCTCACGGAGTTCTTGGGGGATATGCAGCCCTGCATGTCTGAGCTCCAGGGGGCCACTCTGACAGTGTTTTAGGGGGCCACACAGAGCTGCTCGCCCACAGGGCCGGGCTGCGGCTGCCCTTTCGAGGCAGCATCGCACACTGCCAACATGGCGGCTCCTCCATGAGGGGAGCGGAGGGTGTGAGGGACGGGGGGCGCGCGCCCGCCTTTTAGGCGGGAAAACGCTCCCGGGCTCAGCGCGCGTGCGCGGTGGCGAGAGCCGAGCTCGGGGAAGCTTCGGCTGTTCCCGGCAGGTTCCGGAGGCGAGAGTCTCGCTGCTCCCCGCCCTCAACCCTTCGGGTATCTCCGCCCCCGCTTCGCCTATCTCCGCCCCCGCTTCGGCTATCGCCGCCTCTCTTCGTTAAGTTCCGCCGCCACTTCGGCAGCTTCCGCCGGTTCGGTCGGAAATGGCCGAAGACGTGCGAGACCCAGCGGTTTAAGGGGAGAAGACCGGCCGGCTTCTCGGAATAAACCAACTGTGTCCGGCCCGTGGGGGGGGGGAGCAGGGGAGGGCGGACGGAGCGGGAAGACGAGGCAGCGGCTATGGCTCCCCCCCCAGCCACTCGCGGCTCCGCCGGGAGGGCGAAGTGAGGGCGCCGAGAGGTAGGAGCGGACCGTACCACGCGCGGGGAGAGGGGGAGGAAGGTGGGAGAGCGGTAACACACCCCCCCCGGAACCCCCCCGCGTCAGCCCATGGGGCCGGGTAAGGCGGGAATGGTACAGTCCGGGGGAAGCCCCCTGGAGCTGCGGCGTGGGGGGGGGCTCGGCTGGGGCGTCCCTGAGGGACTGGAGGGGGGCGCGGGGTCCCTGAGGGCCGGGGGAGCTCTGAGCGGGGGTCCCTCAAGGCTGGGGGACTGCGAGAGGCGTCCCTTAAAGCTGGGCGAGCCGTGAGCGGGGATCCTTCAGGGCTGGGGGCACGGTGGGGAGAGGTTCCTGAGAGCTTGGGGGGTCTGTGAGGGGGGTCCCTCAGGGATGGGAATTTGTGAGGGGGTCGCTCAGGGATGGAGGTTTGTGAGGGGGTTCCCTCGGGAATGGAGGTTTGTGAGGGGGGTCCCTCAGGGATGGAGGTTTGTGAGGGTGTCCCTCAGGGCTGGGGGTTTGTAAGGGGGTCCCTCAGGGATGGGAATTTGTGAGGGGGTCCTCAGGGATGGAGGTTTGTGAGGGGGGTCCCTCGGGAATGGAGGTTTTGAGGGGGTCCTCAGGGATGGAGGTTTGTGAGGGGGGTCCCTCAGGGATGGGGGTTTGTGAGGGGGGTCCCTCAGGGACGGGAGTTTGTGAGGGGGTCGCTCAGGGAAGCGGGTTTGTGAGGGGGGTCCCTCAGGGATGGGGGTCTGTGAGGGCGTCGCTCAGGGCTGGGGGCACGGTGCAGGAGCTCCCTCAGGGCTGGGGGGTCCTTCAGGGCTGGTGAGGCTGTGAGGAGAGTCCCTTGCCTCACAGCGTGAGAAGCATTGTGGGGATGTCACACTGTAAGGGGAGACCCTCACAAGGCTGGGAGAGCCCCTCAGGGCTGGTGGGTTATTAGAGTCCCTCACAGCATGAGGGGCACTGTGGGGGTCTCACAGAGTGACGGACACTGTGGAGGGCTCCCCACAAGCCTTGGGACCTTCATGGTGGGAGGGCTGTGGTGCCCAGGTGCTGCTGACAAGGCTCCAGCCTTCCTGCCTGTCCTCCCTCCTGCATCCAGCGAGGATCCTGAGACCTTCTTGTCCCGCCTGTGGATTCCCAGCGTTCCAGGGACCGTCACATCCACCCTGGCCAGTGCAGMCCCATTTCTGCCGCTCTGAGGCAGTGCCTGAGTTGTGCTCCCTGTGGTTCTTGCTGGGATTCTACCTTGTGAGCTGGTGAGGACAGCAAGGACGAAGCTGCCCTCGCTCTGGGCTCCTTAGCATGGCTGGTATTGTGCTCCTGTGAATTATTTACTAAAGTTGAGGTCCGTGTTATTCTTTTTYCCCAGCTGTTTTCCCCACATGAGGTCCCTTCCTGCTCAAAAAACATCGTGGTCTTTACCAAAAATTTTACCTGTGTGGTGATAACTACTTAATGCTGACAGGCTAGCGCCCCGTTGCGCTGGTCCAAACCCAAACAATGTGGAGCCTGAAGGGGCTGGAAATGGTTCAAATGGTATTAAGGATTCATAGAGATGCTGAGAAGCACTTTAGATAAGCTGTTCTGTTGCTSTGTGTGTGTTAAAATGCAAGCATTGACCACTTTCTGACCTCTTGTTGCTTTTATGTGAGTCTGATAGACCACGTGCATTGATACCATAATATGATAACTTTCAAGTGCCTGGGTTTCTTGTGCTGCCAGCCTCACATGTGTGTGAAGAAGATTAAGTAACTTTGTTTCCTGAGAGGAGTGTCACATGCAGGTGATTATCTTAGATATTTCTGTTCTCATGGAGAAATCTATGATATCTGAGATAGTAACATCTTGGAACGTGGGTTGGCGGGTTTTATCAAGTACTGAGTAGTCTTAAACTGGTTTCTATGCAGAAATAGCATCAGAAATGAACCATAGTCTGATTATGTGATGATGGGGAGAGAGATTCATCTCCCCCTGACAAATCCCTTAACTTCATGTACCATCTGAGAGCCCAGTTGTTATCATGCAGTGTTATCTGTACCCACTCAGGCCTTTGGGATGCCTCTGCTTTTCCATTTCTCATTCCAGAAATGGAAGTTTGCATGGGTTCAGCTCAGTGTTCAGGGATTCTGGAGCTGGGATAATTGCCTGCCTTCATTGAGCAGATTTTTCCAGCARCTCAGCTGTGGTACAGCCAGTTCTTGAACTTCTTGATGTCGTGTTGCAGAAGGGAAGTCCAGAGCAGTTTTCTGGAATCTGATTTATCAAGTGGGGACTGTTAGCTCTCGTGTTTGTTTACACGTGAGGATGGATTTTGGCAGTTGTCAAGTCAGACAAAAGTAGGATATGCTGGGAATAAGTAAAACATAATTGTTGAATTGCCTTCACTTAGGCTGGGTCTCAGTGATCCACGGCAAAATTGGAGGTTTGTTTGTGTGCTGTTCAGATGTTCTGGGAAAGATATCAT
This sequence comes from Sporophila hypoxantha, assembly GCA_002167245.1. NCBI lineage: Eukaryota > Metazoa > Chordata > Aves > Passeriformes > Thraupidae > Sporophila > Sporophila hypoxantha. The sequence continues at coordinate 141,362 of NDFG01000447.1, read as the reverse complement.
CATCATCATCATCATCATCATCATCATCATCATCATCATCATCTCTTGAATATTTGTGGATCTCTGGGACTGTTTAGCTGATGAGTTGGATGTTGTTGATGCATTCCCAAGTTTTGTTTGCTTATGGGGAGCCAGAGCCCTTCCTGAGCCTGCTTCCCACGGCTATTAATTCTTGAAATGCCATGACACCTTCAGCTYAAGTTTTTAGTGTCTCTCTCCTTCTGGCCATGTATATTTTGTGTGTATTTGTTGTTTTTCCCTTCCAGGCTCTGTTGCCTGATTTTTTTCTCCTTGCTCTTTGACTCCTGTCGCCTCTCCCAGCTGCCTTGCCTGTTTTCCCAGGGCAYTGCTCCTGCTGCCCACAGTCATGTTTTCACCAGGCTGGGAATTGCAGCTAACCACAGATGTTACCTGTTTGATGCCAAGATCAMGGCAGCCCTTTGTGAATTGGTTTCTGGTCCAGAGACAATTTTTCTGCTTTGGAGACCCCACAGGAGCAGTGAACTGGAAGGAACCTCGTGGTCATTGGCTCCTGTCTCATCACCAGAGATTTTTCCTGCAATCTGTGCTAATACCTTTATTTTTTGAGAAGGAGCAGACTGTGAACATTTTGAAGCAGCTCCAAACTGGGATTTTAACTCAGGGTGGAATATTTGGTGTTATTCCTAATAAGCAAACCCTCAACAAGCAAAATATTGGGGGTTGTTTGTTGTTTTCATGTGAAAAAAAGAACTGTAACTCATAGGCTTGTTTAGCTATGCCGCTCTATACTGAAAATACAAAAAATAATCTCTGCTGCTSTGTGCTTGGGGAAAGCATTCCCATGGCATTTGGGGGATGCAGCTGGGGCCTCCAGTTGTCTCCTACAACCTGTGCTGACACAGGCTGTGCTTGCTGGGCTAAAGCTAGCATGGCTATGAGCTGCAGTTGTGGGGCTGCAATCCTCAAAAGCAGAATTTTCTTCTCCGGTAACACCTGAAAGTGCTGCTCACCGGGGCTCGTCGTGCTTGAGTTTGGCTCTTGCAGCTCAGCTGCTSGGCACATGCAAATCGTGGTGGTGGATGCTGCCTGAGAGGAGGTGCAAAGCCAGTTTGAGGTTTTGGGGTTTGTTTAGGAAGGGTAAAGACAGAAGCATGTGCAGCTCATCGATCCCCGGGCTGCCTGGGCATAGGAAGCCTGACCCACCAGGTAAATTGATGTTATTGCAACACTTGCAAGGCCAGTTTTGAAGTGCAAATTGAAATCCCAGTTTCTGTGAAGTCATTGCTGTTTGTTAATTGGCGCCTGTTACCGGCAAGAGCAGTTTAGAGGTCTGACTAATCCATCTGGGATGAAAGAGGGCAGGTTTAGGTTAGATTTTAGGAAAGAATTCTTTGCTGGRAGGGTGGTGAGGCCTTGGCACAGATTGCCCAGAGAAGCTGTGGCTGTCCCTGGATCCCTGGAAATGTCCAAGGCCAGGCTTGGATCAACCTGGGATGGTGGAAAGTTGTCCCTGTCCATGGCAGGGGGTGGAATTGGGACGAGCTTTAAGGGCCCTCCCAACCCAAACCATTCTGGGATTTGATGATCTGTCCCTGCTAATTGGCAGTAAATGGATAATGGTTTCTCAGGGCTACGTTGACACAACCMATAACATTACAAAGTGATCTGTTCCTCAAGGGTAAAATTGAGTGAAATACAGAACATTGAGACTTATAAATCAATCAAATCAATCCTGTATGTTGGTTTTTTTTTTTTTTTTTTGTGTGGGACAGAACCTTAAACCTCCAAACCAGCAGTTAATCTGTAGCCACTAATGGGCATAAGGACTATTTTAAAGCACATATTCTTAATGAGTCTCAGATTTTCTGCTCTTACACTCAGCTTCTTAAATGACTGGAATCTTGTTGCCTGGAGTCTGTGTTTTCCATGCTGTCCTCTGCCCTCCCCTTTCCCTGTGAATTTTGGTGCATTAAGAAAATGTACTGCTTTTCTAATGCAAATGTCTGCCTGTGAGTGGTCTCAGAACATGGGATTAACCCATGGATTCTAAGAAACACTTTCAAKTTTCTTCTAACAGGAAATGTTAAGAACATTTCCCAGTGCAGAAGTAACATTTTTATTCCCCTGCTTTGCACAGTGCCCAGCTGCTTGGTCTTTCACCTGTCTTGTCTCATGAAATGCTTTCTTTAATGGTTTAGAATAGTTCCAGGTATCTTCTCATCTGACTTTAATCTTAGGGACAGTGACAGTGCAGGCAGCCTGAGGTTTGTTTTCCTTCCTGTTGTGTTTTGGTACCAGCATTGCCTGAAGTGTGGGCTCCAACATCTGCTTCTGGATGAGCTGTTTTCCTGTTCAGTGTAACAAAGTCATCTCAAATCTCTGCTGGAATATTTGGCATCGATGGATTCATCTGGAAGTGAGTTCCATTTGTTTAAAGGCCACAGTGCCACAGAGCAGGAAGTGCATTGCTCTGCCCCATGCATTGCCTTCCTCAGGGAACACTTCTTGAYAGGTTGGTTACTTTGTAAATCCAGACAAAGAAATGATGACTTCAAATTTGGACACTTAATGTGAAAATTGCCTTCTCTGCTTATAAAAACAATAAAATTAAAACCATCCAACATCCTCCATTACTGTCCCATCAACACATCTCCTYTTCCAACGAGAAGAGAAGCTTTCCTCTTTCCCATCCCATGTGCACCCCACCTTCTGGGCCTGGATTTGATGGAACTGAGCAGGTCACTGAAGGTGGGAAAAGCTTCTTTATCTTTSCCCCCGTGATCCAGCGCCTCCGCACCGTGCGTAACGCGGGAGCGCTCGGGGCTGGGCTTCGTGCACGTCTCTCAGTGCTTCTATTACAGGCACGAGGAAGTCATTATGCTGCAGGTCTGCTCTGKGGAGGCACTCAGTGGGAAGTGATGTGTTCTGGATTGTGTTGGTGGGGAGTGGAGGATATGCTGGGGAGTGCTGCTGACACGCAGATGATGCCTGGAAAAGGTTGGCGTGGAAGCGTTGGAGCTTGTGATGAGAAGAAGCTGCCAAACAAGTGGGGAGCCTCAGAGTTGAGAGCAGAGCCTAAATATATAAAGAAATGCTGTGAGCCTCTTTCTGAGGGGTCTGGAAAGTCTAAGCAGAGCAATCCTGAATTCCCTACCAGAGCCTTTCTGTTTGCAGGGAAACTTGTGAGGGTCTGCAAGTAAAATAGGTCGGAAACCTTTGATATAAGTTGRATCAACCTGAGATGGTGGAAAGTGTCCCTGCTCATGGCAGGGGGTGGAATGGGATGAGCTTTAAGGTCCCTCCCAACCTAAACCATCACACATCAAAGCTGTGATGTGTGACCAGAAGGTGGGCAGAAGTCAGGACAGTACGATCTTATCTTCCTCTTTAGAGATAATTTGCTGATCATTTGATACTGGAGCCCATTGACTCCCAGAAATGCATTGTACATCTAATWATACATGTCAGGGAATAGGTTAGCATCGTTCTCAGATAATTAATAAAGATAGCACTTCCATAGCAAATAGGAAGGAAAAAAAAACCAACCCGTGCATTGTTTAGCTGAGATATTTCTTTCCTTAGGCATCTCTCCTGGGAAGACCTTGGTGCTTCTAAATGAATCTGCCGCCTACCTTGTGTACCATCATTTTAATGTGGGCATTGAGGAGGAGCCAGCTATTGGAAAAGCAGCCAGAGATGGATGCTTTGGAAAGGTGCCACTAATTACTGTGGCATCTGACAATTAGCTGTTAAGCCTTTCCTTRCAAAGTTCTCAATGCTGCATCCCGAAACAAAAACGAGGACCTGGAGAAAGGGGAGARCTGTCCTTGTACTGATTTTGTGGGGTGGTTGTTAAAAGCAGAAGGTGGAGCTGATTCTGAGATTGTTCCCTTCCAGCAGAGCAGGTCAGATTTGATGGACCCAGAAGCATTTTGTGTTTTTGGCTGCTGGGCTCTGCAAACTTCTTACACTCCTTACCTTTAAAACAGGTTTGAGGCTGTCATTCTTCACAGGGAAAGCTGTRAATTACTAACATCTTCAAAGTGTCATTGTTGATGTGAATCTGAGAATTTTTAACAAAAATCAAGATGTAATAAAAAAAAATTCAAAGAAATCCTGCAGTTGGTTTCTTGCATTTGCCTSCAGGGTCTTCTGACTCTGTTTTTACTTTGTGGCAATGATGAATAGCAGGAAGCCTTTTGCCAGTGTCTCAAGGGTGTAGTTAGTTAGGAGTAACGATTGAGCTGGAGCTGGCAGGTACCTCAAGGYTTTAGTACACAAGCTGATCTCCCTCCATCCCTCAGGGATCAGACCTGCTCTTTCTCTGGAAATGACTTTTACGTTGTTGGGACAATGACGATTCTGATTAGAAAGGCCAAGCTAGAGAATTCTTTCTCCCTTTTCAAACGAGATGCTGGGGAAGATGTTTTGGCGTGCACTGTTTGGCTGAGCTTGTCTTTCAGGTGCCATTGCTCAGGTGGCAATGCCAGGAGCATCTCCATGGGTAGTTTATAGCAGCATGACCCAGGCTTTGCTCTGACTTGTGTCTCTGTGTAATTCCTTTGCCTCGGAAGGAGTGACCTGGAATGTGCAGMCAGATCTGGCTCCTGTTTCCGTGCGCGTCTCTGATCTCTGCTGCGTGCGCCGACACGCGAGCCCCGGCTGCCAGCAGCTCTCCCTGGGACACCAAGTGGCAGCTGCTTGACAAATGCAAYGGAGCAAGTGTTATAAAAAGAACCAAAGCGATTTTCCTCTCCTCAAAACTGATTAAAGCAGGAGCAGTATTGGGAATGCTTCTTGTGAGCTCGGTGTTCCTGTGCAGGGGAGTCTCTTTGCTGTCCCTGTACCTATTCTTAGCCTGTTTACCAAAAGCTGTTGTATGTGCATCAAGAGATCTCCCTGTTCAGGCTRTTTGTGTGTTTATGTGGAGTCTTTTGAGGAGAGAGGGAATTATATCCAAGCTTTTTTGTCACCTCCTCCTCCTTCTCAGGATATACAGGTTAACGTTTCCATAGTATCTGAGTGTATGGCAGAGTGCCTGTGAGGCAGGGAAGTACTGCCTGCTACTTGTTGACACTGACCTTTGAATTTGAGATTTGTGACATGGGTGAACTGATTTCACAGCCTGCTGCTGGAAGGGGTGGCCTTGGTCCCTCTCTCTCTCTCAGTTCTGCAATCCSTGCCTTTCTGATGATGCCTCAGTGAAGTGATTCAGTTTGAAAATCCAACAGCAAACTGCTTGAGGGTTTTTTGGTAGGAGATAGGGAGTCCCCTTAATGGTAGGGAGCATGAGGCAGGGGCTGATGCCCTGGGAGGTTTCATGCTGGAGTGTCCTTGGAGGGGGATCAGAGAATAGTTTAGATTGGAAATAGTTTGGATTGGAATWGTTCAGATTGGAAAAGCACTTGGAGATCATGGAGTCCAACCATCCCCCAGCACTGCCAAGGCCACCACTGCCCYATGTCCCCAAGTGCCACATGCATGGGGCTTTTAAATCCCTCCAGGGATGGAGACTCCACCCCTGCCCTGGGCAGCTRTGCCAGGGCTGTASAGCCCTTTRAGTGAAGAAATTCYTTGTTATCCAACCTGAGCCTGYCSTGGCCATTCYTCTCATCCTGTCCCTGTTSCTGGGAGCAGAGCYYRATCCCACCTGGCTTCCCCATCCCATCAGGGAATTCCAGAGAGGGAAAAATTCCCCCCTGAGCCTCCTTTTCTCCAGGCTGAGCCCCTTCCCCAGCTCCCTCAGCTGCTCCTGGTGCTCCAGTCCCTTCCCCAGCTCCATTCCCTTCCCTGGACACCCTCCAGCCTCTCAATGTCCTTCTTGTCCCAGAGCTGTCCCCAGCACTGGAGGTGCCCTGGCCCTGCTGCCACCCCAGAGCTGGGACAAGTCAGATGCCACCAGCCTCTCTGCCTGCCTTGGGCACACCTGGGCTCATGGCCACCTGCCTGTGGGTCACCTCCCCCAGGTCCTTTTCCACCCAGCAGCTTCCCAGCCCCTTTCCCTGGCAGTCACAGGAACGGCAGGTGAGAAATGGGCAGTGGGACAGTGCCACAGCCACTGTGCTGTGTCAGGGAGCTGTCCCAGCACCCTTTTSTCTTCCCTGCAGCCCCAGGGTGTGCTCCCTTTATCTTTCCTGCACCCTTTTCTCTTCCCTGCAGCCCCAGGGTGTGCTCAGGACCCAGGAGGGCGATTTAAAGAACTCGTTCTAGGCGAACACGCTGAATGGACAARAATAGTTGGCTGTTGTATATGACTATGAAGGTCACCAGAATCAGATGCTCATTTTTCAGCTCCTGGGTGCAGCAGAGCTTTGTGCTGACACAGGCAGTTCCTGTCAATGGGGCTGGAGTGGCACTGAGAGAAGAAAATGCCACGTTTTGAAGGTTCTTGCTAGTGAGACGACTGGAAAAATGTGTATTGGGTACAGATTTGTCAGACTTTGAGGCTTCTTTTTCTTGCCTGACTTTTTAGTCTGATGTCTCCTTGCTATGAATTCTGCTTTTCTGTTTTGAGAAGCGAAATTAAAAATGTCCCTTACTTCCTGTACAAAGGGAAGGAATGTCTTCATGCTGGCCCAAGCTGAGCTGCAGATGAGACTTTTTTGGGAACTGTTATGCAAAAGCAAAGGAAGAAGAAACAAACAGTTCTCAATGCTCTTTGAAATGCAATTTTAATGGTTCCTTGGTAATTCATGCAATTATTTAATCGGCTGCACCATCCCTGGGATTATTATTCTTCCCAGGTAACAACTGGAGCAGTAAAGATATTTTGTAAGTTGAAAAAAAGAAAAAGAATTGGCATATGTTGTTTGCAGTACTGCGTTTTAGTAATTGTTTGAAATGACCTTTTGGAATCTCAGAGAAAATTTGTTTGCTTGACTTTCTCCCAGATCAGCTCCTGGCAATCTCGATATAGAGCAAAATTGAGTTGTTTGGAGTTTTTTAATTACATTCTGACAGCAAAGCCTGTTTTGCTGTGTGCATTACTGTTTTTTTTTCTTTTTTAAAGGTTAAGCTCTGTTTGACAGGARTTCTWTAGATGAAGTTTTTGAAACTTTYTGGTGTGGTTGTTTGCCTGGATTTTTTTAAGCCAGAATTGCTTATCCTGGGTATTATTACAAAATAAATATTTATTTATTTCTTAATTGAAGGAGAATATTCTCGCTGTATTTTTGAATGTCTAGAGATGTGATGATGAAAGCTCTGTGGGTTTTTTGTTGGTTTTATTTGTGGGTTTGCTTTGGGGTTTTGTTATTTTGGTTTTGGGTTTTTTGCTTGCTTTTTTTTCTCTTTTTCAGCTTTAGAGGTTGTAATGTGATTAGATAATAGAACCCAGGGTTAGGGAAAGAAAATAAAGATTAAGATTTTTTTTTACAAAGTTTTAGCAGAGCTCTTGGGAAATCTGGTTCCTCAGTGCCACTGGGTTGTGGTCAGAGCCCACTGTGGGTTTGGTTTGTAGGAAAATGTCCAATATCTGAGGGCCTTGCTCCACACCAGCTCTGTGTGAAACCTGCTCTTTTCATGGATGAGACCAATGATTCTTCCTTTTTCCCTTTTGAAAATTCTGGCTTTTTTCCAYTTTAAAATCTGACAACCCTCAGAGAGCGAAGGGTCAGAAAAACACATTGTGTGAAATCTCTCAGCATTGAAGTTTTCACATGAGAGCCCATTGCTCTTTGTGTTTGCTGGAGCTGCACTTGTTGAGGCTGTGAGAGCCTGGTCCTCCAAAAAACACCAAAGAAAACTCTGGGAGAGCCGTGCCAAGGAGCAGGTGCTGCAAAATTCAGCTTCTGCCAACTCTGGAGAAAATTGCMCTGATGGAGATCAGCATCTCTCAAGGGAAAATTAAATCTCCAAAATGAATGTCCAAGCTGGAACAAGACAACAGATGCCAGAAATATGTCCAGTAGCTCAGTTTGGAGTTTCCCTTCCCCTCAAGGCAGCGTGGTGTCCCCAAGGACTGAAACCTGGAGTTGTTTCCACAGGGGATGGAAATGACAGGAAGAATCAAATGGGACCCAGCCACAATCATCTGGAGCTGAGTGAGCAGCAGCTGAGTGATTTCAGCCTCCTCATCAGGCTRGTTTTGCACATCCTGACTTGAAAAAGTAGGTTTTTCATCCTTGGATCTGAATAGACAAACCTGAGGGGCTCCATATTTCCTGCTAAATTCCAGATAAGATCTTTTACTGTTTGAACTTGCAAAGCAGTTTAGGTGTGTGCTTCCCTGCTCCTGCAAAAACCTTGATCCACCCCTTCATTTAGTTGAGTTTGTTTGGAATGAACAATATTCCTCAAGCTGTGAATACAATAATGGTTTARCTTTAAAAGAAAAAAAAAAAKAAAAAAAACCCTCCCCTGCAAACAGATGATGTAATGCCCAAGCTCCAAGTTTAAACAGTAGCAAATTTGCCAGGGGATAAACCAGGGTGAAATCTGTCAGGCTTCCCAATTTCCCACATTCACCAGAGCTTTGTTCTTTTCTGCTTTCAAATGCAGGGTACATKTGTGTGTCCACACTGTGTGGTTTCCTTCAGCTTCTGCAGCCAAAGAGTTTGTCCAGGGGCAAGAGAAAAKGTTGCTGTAAACCTTGTGTTGCTATAAACCTCGATATGCATCTTTTTGGTTTTAAGCTTTATTTTGGACTGAATTAAAATCCTGAGCCATCCCTTTGATGAGCTGCAGCACAGGGTTATTTATTGTTGTCTCTTTGCAGGCACGTTCCTTTGGCCAAGCAAGATTCACTCCCTGCAAGGTCCCTGGGGCACTGCTGGGTGGGAGGCTCYTTGCTCTGCAGCTGGTTTGAGCTGCCTGTGGATTGTTTACTTGGGGTTTGGACTCTTCTCTCCCAGCCACTTTTGTACAAAACAAGGAACACTTAGTTTTCACACATTAAAAAAAAAAAAAAAATTACATGAGCCGCTTTCTCTGCTGGTGGTAGCTCTGGTCTGTGTAGTGCTTGGTGTCTGCTGGCAGGAGGGGACTTTGGGTGGGGAAGAGGATGGTTTGGATCACACTCCCCCTCCTCCTCCCTGGGATGCTCTGTTTATTGGAATTCTTCACTGACCTATTCCTTTAATCCTCAATTTTGGCACCATTTCCCARGGCTCGTGGTGTAAGCCCAGGGCTTTGCCAGCCAGCAGGATAACCAGCAGGGTTAGAGACATCCAGATTTGCAGTGTCTGCCTGTGCTGGTGGAGGAGGGAAGATGTGACACGAGAAATTGAAGTGACACTTAAAGGAATTGCTTCCATCTTCTCTGGCTTTTTCTGTCGAAAAGCAAAAAGTGCCAACTTCAAACTTRGAGAAGCTTCATTTTAAAAGCTGTYCCAGYCTGGGGTGAGCCTGTTTTGGGGATGTCATTACCCAGCCTGGCATGTGGGGTGGCTTCAGCAGTTTTGCTTGCTCTGAGCAGCGCTGGCTGAAAGCTCTGAGGGCTCCTTGTGCTGACGCTGCACTGGAGCACTTGGGGAGAGATCCCATCTGTGAGAGCATCTGACTCACAGCACTGAGATCTGCTGGGATGTGCTGCTTTCAAACAGCTGGATTTCAGAATCTCACCAAAATTCTGTGAGGGGTGGGAAGCTGAGGGGCTCTCCTGTAGCTGATGGTTTATTTTTTTCCATGGTTGAAAACTAAGAGTAGTGAACCACTTGCAGTTTGTGGTGGAGTTGTGCTTGATCTGTTCTGTTTATTATAATTTTAATCCCCACACTCTTCTTGCTGGTTTGACTCCTTCCTCTTTGGCATTGTTTTCACATAAATCCTTTTCCTCAGAATTTCCCTGCTCCCTGCCAGCTGTGGAGCAGCTGGGAAGACACAAGAAAACACAAATTGCTCCGAAGGGCTGCTCAGAGGGGCACGGCTTGGCCATGGAGCCTGGGCTTAGCTGGAGCTCCTTGGATGGGCTGCAGCAGCAGWGCTGGGGATGTGCTGAGGAGCTGTGGGCTGCACACAAGGAGCCTTTTGTTTGCTTGCCTTAGCAACCCTGCCTCTCTGAAAGCTGAGATGTTCTYGCTCCCGGGAATGCTGGCTGTTTCTCTTGGGACTGGTCTTTCTATCCCTAACCCCCCTTTTTTTTTTTAAATAACAGGAGGTCTCCATCCAAAAGAAGTCWGGTTATCTGGTGTTCTCCCCCCTGCTCACTCTCATCTCTGCTGGATCTGTTCTGGTGGGCACGATGTGCTGAATTTCAATCAATTGTAGTCTTTGCTAAATATCTGTCAAATATTGACTTAGTCTGTAGGGTGAGCTGACTAAGCTGAAATTAATGGTGTAACTCCAGCTTGTTTGGCACAGGTGTGGAGCCAGTTTCATTGCAGATGGCAGAGGAAATTAAGATCTTACCTTGACTGCAGCTCTAGGGGAGGAGAGAGAAGCCTTGGGCTTATATGGCAGTAAGGAAAGACTTGGTGGAGACAGAGAGGGGGGGTGTTTGGAAAGATACTGAGGGTGATAAAAACTCTTCCCAATGAGTGAGGTCATAAGACAAAAATTGAGGTGGTGTTGTTAACTGTGTGCTATTACAGATGTCATAAAATGATCTTCCACATTCTGGTCCCTTGCCATACCCCTGGGATAATTTTTCTAAATCTACTGAAAATGAGATTAAAAAAAAAAAAAAAAAAAAAGAGACAATCTGGCTGGTTGAGGTTTTGGCACAGATCAACAGCCTCAGTGCTGGTATCTGCTGGCTTTGTGCAGGTGAACAACTCCACGTGTTCCTGAGGTGCTGCTGCAAAATGACAAAGCCCTGACACCTCCAAGCAGGCAAAGAAATGGAGATGCAAGGAGGTGTCTGAAGGGATCCAAGTGATCCAAAAGAGCTGATGGCAGAACTGGAGCTAAACCACACAGCTTCCCTCGTGTTTCAGAGCCTGTCCTTCAAACTCCTGGGAAGCTTGTGGGTTTTTGAGGTTAYTTTTGAAAGGTTTGCTGCTGGCATAAATGAATCTTAGAATTCAAAACAATAAAGATGCAGCTTTGGGGCCAGTCCTGCTTGAGTGACTGCAGGGATCTCAGGGCTGGTACAGTGAATCTGATGGAATTTGATGTAAAAGGAGAGCTCATGAGTTGGTTTGGGTTTTTTTCAACACCTTTTTTCTCCTCACCCCTTAACTCTTTGCTGCAGGTAGTAAGAACTCCATTGTAATTTTCAGTTTTATCTGAGCTTTGTCCCTCCAATCGATTGGTTCCTGGCTGATCTTCAATAGCCCAAAGAGCAAATGTAATGCAGCAAATTCATTATATGCTAAAATATTTATTGTGTTACTGTAAAGGTCACTGATAGCAGTGGAGGCTCAGTAAGATACAGTCCTGAATCTTTCCAAAGATGGGATCTGACACCACTCTCTTTTGAGAGCAGTGTCTTAAAAAGTACCTGGAATAACTCAGCCCATGCTTTTGGAGGTGTTTGGACCTTGTGTAGGTTAATAAATGACTCTTGTGTTGCATCTGAAAGTGACCAGCTGTATTTAATTTTGTCATGTGTACTCCACAGGCAGACGTGGAGGGCAGAGCAAGAAAGGAATCTTAGTTTAACCTTGTCTCTTTTGGCTTGATTTAAGTAATATGCAGAGTTTTTATTATAAAATCTCCACATCTGATTTCTATTCTGGTTGTAGTAATCTGGAATTGTCAGTAATGCCCAAAGGCATTTTTGCTCCTACCTGTGTAGGAGTGAATTACTTGTTGCCCAACATCACCTGGAAAKGTAGCAATGAAAAGGCTTCCTGGCAGTGAGGTGGGCTGTGACTTCCCTTCCTCTTACCCACAGAATGAAATATTTAATAAATGGATTTGGGGCTGGGAGGAACCTCTCAAACCCTTTCCACAGGTGCAGGAGTGGTGGTGTTGTGTGACTGTTCCCACASAGAGCCCTGCATGCTGTGGGATCCATTACTGACCTATTTGCTGGGAGTTTTAGCATCTGGCTGGGATTAGTTCAGCCAGCTGATCCCCAATTCTGTGCTATAATGGTGTGTCTTTAAGCATGGCTTAGATGATTGGATACTGAGGAGCATTTTGGAGTCTGGCCTTGCAAATACAGCTTGTTAATTGAAGCTGTGCTCGCTGGCAAAGCTGCCTTTTAAAGTTCTGCTGTCTGTCCTCTCCACGATGCTCCAGCCTCTCTGACTTCTCATTGACTGCAGCCTGCCTGCTCCTCCCTCTGCTGGCCTGCACGTTTGTCACCTGTGGCCACTCCTCTGCCTGTGAGGGGCTCTTTCCTCATCACACCGAGAGTTTTCCTAATTGGAAGTGAGCGCTGAAGGGGCTGAGTTCATTGCTCAAGCTCTTTGCCTGAGTGTGCCTTTCAGGCAGCTGCAGTGAGCTTCAACAGCTTCGTCTGTCATGATCAGACAGAGCTCTAGATAATCTAGCAAATCTCTTGATTATGAGGGTGKAAAATAATATGCTTTGATTTACAGATGTTGCTGCACAAAAAGTGCTTCTGTGAATTCTCTGAATGGCAATATCTGGGTGCTTTTGGCATCCTCAGTCTTTGAGCACATCCATCTTCTGAACAAATCCTGAATTCTGCACACTTGTCTGGACACAGACATGGACAGCTGTTTTACACAAAAGCAGACAATTAATTATTTTTCAGTAGCATTTTAAGCCAAGTTCAGGGATTTCATTGGCCTTGAAGTTTACAGTAAAAAAGACAAAGGATGGTGGARGCTGTTGCCTTATGGCTGATACAACTGCAAGGGGGACAAAGCATATTTTTCATTAATCCTCAAAGCACCTTTTCCTTTCCTCCAGGAAGTTGTGGACAAACCTGAAAGCATTTTCTAGTGTCCCTACCATTCTGAGCAGGATGTCTGATGCAGCAGGCACAGAGGTCTCACCTCTGGTGCCAGAGGTGTGCAGCTCCACCAGCAGCAGGAGCAYTGCAGGTGTTTCTGAAGGGGTTTGAAATATTTTCTCCTTTTGGGCACACCAGCTCTCTTGGTTATGGACTGACTGACAGATCTGCAGTAGATTAGGAAGTGTTTTCACAACCCCTGGGGGCTGTGGTAAGYTGGAAGAAAGAGCTCCTGTGGTCTCTCCTGGCTGTGTGGCAGAGCAGTTTGGGAAGTGCTCAGATTGAATCTAAGCTCGGTTCTTGTTTGGGGGTTTAGTTGTAATCTCAGTTTGCTGTCAGCCACACCGTGCTTTCAGTGGGACAGGGAAGAGGAGAGATGTTGGGAGGATAGAAATACACTTGTTTWGGTTGGAAGAGCTCCTGAATTTATGGTGTTAGCTGCTTTTCTSCTGAAGGTGACGACAGCAGAAAGGAGACATTTAGGTGGGGAATTTTTTCTTGGTGATCGAGTTATTTCATTTTTTCCCCTCCTTTCTCAAGATCTGCTTTATAACCAGCAGAGCAAAACACCTCTTTCTGTAGCACAGTTCATCTTTTCCTGAGCAGACATCTTGAACCAATCTGATTTTCTGTGCTCCAGCAGTGCCTGCTGCTCATGCTGGCTGCAGAGAGAGCCAGCCCAGCTGGTTCAGGTGTGCTGGGAATTGCTTGTGGCCAGTGCTACTGAGTGAAAATGGCCAAACCTGCGGTGCTGGGTGAGTTTGTACCAACTCATAGTTGCAACTTCCTCCTGCTTGGAAGGAAGAAGAGCTGATGTGGCCACTGGATCTGTTTATACCCCGTGGTAGCAGGTCTCAGGTATGAAGAGTATCTGTGACATTTTAGTGAGAGGCATTTTGGAGTGGTTCAGATATCACTGAGGAAAGCTGAAAGGCTTTGTTTCACTCTCCTGACCCTGGGAATATTGGCCAGTTTGTCAGCTGGGATTCATCTGCCTAGTGTGAAAAACGCCAATCACTTGTTTTTAAAATTTTAAAAGTTTAATAGTAATAAAATGGTTACAAAAATAGTAATACAACTAGAGTAATAATAATTTGGACAATTTGAATTGGGACAATATGAGACAATAGAGACAAAGAGTTACAGACAGTCCAGGTACCTTTTTCTGGGCAGCACGAGCCCGAAAAAGGACACACATTAACAAAGGATTAACCCTTAAAAACAACAGCCTGTTGCATATTCATACACTTCATACATGATGCATAAATTCCATTCAAATACAGAATTCTCTCTGGTCATCCTCAACTTCTTCCTCTGAATCCTGACAGCGCCTTCAGGTGGGAAGAAGTTCATTTCTTCTGATTAGAGGGCAATAAATTATTTTTCTCTGAAAGATTCAGGTGTCCTGTGGCTGCTATCTTGCTGCGAGTCCTTTCTTTACAAAAAGTATCCTACATAGCATCGTTTCTATTTTAACATTTTTTATAACCCAAAACTATATTTACCACACTRCTTAAGAGAATTAATCCAGCATTACTTTCTAACACAACACATACAATATTCATTTGAACATTTGCGAAAAGGCAATCATAAAATGCATTTTTCACACAAGGAAAGGTCCAGCTGGATGGGATGATGTCCTGGTAGCAAAGGAAGGAACGAGACAGGGCATGGCTCCTTTTCTCAGTGATTTTTGTATCTCTGCTCAGATGTGCTTTGGTGGAGGAAATCACACTGAAAACGACCACAGAGCTTTCTGTTTTAACTCCCTAACTTGAGCCTGGATCGTACAAAGCAAACCCTCCGAGCCTGTGAAGGGGTTTTTGTGGAGGAATAAAGCTCATTGTCAGCTGCCGTGTTCAGACCCTTGGGAAATTGTGACCATTGTCTGGGCTATTATTGCTTAATAAAAGCTTTGCATTTCCTCATTCAGAGCCTTGAAAATCTGGTTCTGTGCTTTTAAAAATAACTCAGCGTGAGCCACAATTGGGAGCATTCACAGAGGAAATTCTTCAGCCATTTAAAACAAAGTGAACGGAGGGAAAAAAAAAGTTCTCCCTAAAGTGCTTTTACTTATCCATGAAGAGTGAGTGGTGAAGAGTGAGTGTGTCCCAGCCGTGCTTCCACTATYTGGATGGAGCACAGAGGCTCTGCTCCTGCTCCTGTTTGCTTCCAGCCCTCCAGGATTTTGGGTTCAGTGCTATCTGGGCTGGGCACGCTGGATGAATCCTCCTGGGATGTTGGATTTCTYGTGGATGAGCACCTCGGGACAGGTGGGACCTGCAGTCATTGCTGTGCTTGATGCAAAAAAAGGCAAGAAAATGTTTTTTCTTTCTTTGGCCACCCCAGAAAAGGTCATTTCAGGTAAATGAGATGTGGTTACATGCTGAAGGATGAGCAGGATTTTGGGCACCCACTCTGCAGGCTCTGTGGGGAAGGTGCAGAGGAGGGGGTGCTGTGGGTTCATCAGCCCAAAATTGGCTTCCCTGTAGTTTTTACTCTCCTGATTTGTGCTGGGAAATTATTACCCAGCATAGAAGCCCTGAACTATTTTACAGATCTGCTTTGGAGGTTTGTTTCTTTCCCTCTGTGTGTTCTTGGGTTTATTTTCCTTCTGGTGTGGAAGTAATTATGTTACTTGTTTCTTAAGTTTTGGCTCCGAATAAGAGGAGGAATGTACTTAGGTTTTTTTATGTTGTGGTGGTGTTTTTTCTTTCCCCAGTGCAGTTTCTGCTGTTAAAATATTCTGGACAGCAGTTGCTGCCCACGTAGAGCACACAAATGTGTGTTTAGTGGTTGCAAGACATGCTTGCTCTGGGTGTGCCTCGTTGTTTTGTTCAGTGCCAGTCTCTGCCCACATGATTGGCCATCGTTTATCATTGCCATCAAGCTGGGGAGATATAATTTACATTAGTAATTAGTGCTTTGTGCAGGCCAGAATTAGCTACGCTGGCTCTTGATTTGGAAAGAAGTTTTCTGTTGGAGCTGTGTGTTTTGTCAGGATGGAGACCAGGGTGTGAGGAGGGGATGACACTGGGCTACAGCAGGGTTGCCAAAGACGCTTGGTAGTGAAGGAAGCTGATGGCTGGGATATTGTCTGGGTTTTGTTTGTGATTGGAAATGAATTATAGCAGAAAATGCCTCTTCCATGCCTCAGTTTCCCCACCTCAGTGTTCATTAGCAGGAATTACTCTGCTCCCTCTTCCCATCTCCTGGAGCAGCTGTGATGTGCCCAGGGATGTGTGGGGACAAGACACAGCCCTGCAGTAGCTGAATTGTGTCACACCATTGTGCAGTTTGGTGTTGCTTGAAATTTTATAGGTCATGTGCACCATTAAAATGATTTCCATGCCTGTGTTTGGAGATCTGCTGTGCCCACTTTCGTTTCTATCCACATGACTGATCCAGGGCCATATGTTAAGAATATAAYTGCTTTTAATTTATTATTTTTTAAAAATCCATTGGTGTCTAAATCCATCTAATAAAAATGCAGACTGGAGCTCTTTAATGAGGCGTAAGTCAATCCAGGCTCTCTTTTTTTATAAGACAAAACCACCTCACACACTGGCTTCTTTTTCTATGGACTTCTGCTTTGCATTTCTACACATTCATCATAGCATGAAGCCTCTGACAAAAGGAARTAAGAAAAGACTGTTTAAGAGACCGTTTTGCTGTGCATAAACCTGAACCTTTGCAAAGGGAAAACCCTGGGCTTCAGCAAGTGAGGCTGTGTGATGACAGAAAGGGGAAATAAAAATTATAATGCTGAGTAAGTTTAGTGTAGTTGTGAATTGTACAGCAAAGAACAGGAGCTCTCAGGAAGGGAAATATTTCTAGTTTTGCTCTTTGCCGAATTGCAAAATTGCGAAATTCAAGTGATGATTGGAAGTTTTTTGCCACCAAAAAATCTTCATTTGCTGGTTAAGCCAGTGGTCAAGGCATGAGCAGCAGCATTTGAGTGGAGGCTGGGGGTGTGTGGCTGTCTCTGATGCTGGGGGCTTTGGGAGGAAATGGCTTTGTGCAGGAACAGCTCAGCTCTGCTGCTCGCTGAGGTCCTGTGGCTGTGGTTTGACAGCTGAAGTCAGAGCACGGCTGTGAAATCAGACTCTGCTCACACATGGTTGTGGCTGGCTGTGAAATCCTCCGTGGTTCTGGCAGTGACAGYGCCCAGCCTCGCACAGCTGGTCCAGAGTGGGGAAAAAAAGGAGATGTGCTGGTTTTGGAACAGCCTCMTCCTTTTCTCATTGCTTATGGGTTGGTCCTATATGGTCAGTCTGGTGACAAGGCCCAAGTTGGGGTCCCAGTCTCCTTTTGTTAGAGAGGACCCAAAACTTGCTTTACCAATTTATGGAGGAAGGGAAGGAGGAGAAGGGAGCCTTAGCAACTCCAAGCTGTGTTTCAGGACTGAAAGCCAGAGGTTCTCAGGATCTCTAGCTGGTCAGAGTGACCCCAAGATGTGTTAGAAAGTCTCYTTTCCCAGCCAGGKGGTGGAAGAAGGAGTCAGAACTCTTCAGTTCTCATTCTCAAGGTTGTTTRTTGTWTCTTAWMWWT
>NDFG01000447.1:74728-123596 GCA_002167245.1 Sporophila hypoxantha | reverse complement strand
CCCCYKGSMRGGGTCTGGGCAGTCCAGGRCAGCCAGAGGGATGTCCTGAGTTCTGACAAGAGGTTTTGTGTACAGAACAATAGATCTGTAAGACAGAACATGAAGAAGATGTTGMTGAGTTTTCTGAAATGCTGGCCCAMGAGAAAAGTTGCTGAGAGAAGGTAGTCAGAGCTGTGGTTTTTAATTTAAAAAATTTCTTTCTGCAGGCAGTCAAACTTTCAGATTTAGCAAGGCTTTGCATAACTGGCAGGCTGCACATTCAGTCACAGTCACAGGAGCACAATGATAAATTATTTAATTATAGATACCCAAAGAAGCCAACCAGGCGCCCGCTGGGCTGTGTTGTCCCTCTGCTTCCCCACTTTGCACAGTTTCTTGCTGGCTGATTCCCAAAATCCAGCTGTTTGCAGCAGTGGTCTCACAGTTATTAATGTTAATTAGCAAGGTTCTGCTCTGTGAGTGTTTCTGCACACACACAAAGTGCTCAGCTCCTCAGCCGTGTAACGAGCGTGTACTCAGCCCCGTTGTTAATTAGCAGCATCCCTCCAAGGACCTGTGCTCCTCTTGGGGATGGAGGTTTGGTGTGGAGCTGCCTGTGGTAGTTAGAGCCATTCCCTGCTGAGACTCACATGCAGACTCTGCCATAGTTGGGYTGTCAGCTTTTTGCCCTTTGTTTTAATCTCAGCTTCTCCTCTGTGCATTCTCCTTGCTAAGCAGCACGGTTGCTAAGGTTAGTTCTTTTCAGGTTTGCCATTAGAACCTTGTTTTAATCAGTGCTGACAAAATCCTGGCTGGATCTGTGCTCCAGGTAGGGGTCAGATTTAAGTGTTCTTCAAAAAGCTTTTATGCTACAGGAACATGGTGCTCCTTGTGCTGACAACAGTTTTGTGTCTCTGCCTCTTAATAACCATCCWGTAGTAACACCTTCTTCCTTGATTTGCAAAACAGCTCCATTCCAAGAAGAAATTTSCTCCTGAAAATGTGGAAGTGCAGTKTGTTCTTGGCAAATCCWACTGGGGCTTTATTATGGCTCTGATTTAATATCCTTGGTGATGGAATGCTCCTGTTGTGGGGGAAACATCTCTGAGAGGTGATTCTCTCTACAGAASAACATTCCACTCCTATTTTTTTTAACACTGAAGGCAGTGGAAAGGAAGAAGCTGATAAATAATATGACTAKAAATGAGAACCAAATTATACTTTAATTTTTATGGATGTTCATGATAGAAAAGCAATGTGAGATCAGGAGGTCTTTCCAGAAGAGGAGAGTTGCTCTTAAATATCTCTGCTTTGTCCCTAGGTTTATGTGTTCAGTATCATCYAGAAAACTCTTGGTTTTGCATTTGATTGTAATTTGCATTTAGATTGGCTGCCTGAAGGGAGTCTCTTGCGAGGGGAGATGGGGCTGTGTGGCTCCAGTCTCTCGCAGATCTGGCTGGAAGTAATGGCATTTACATAAAAACCATTAGCTCTGTTATTGATAAACATGAAAGGCATCCATTTCATTTAATTTTTTGATGAAGAGCTTTTAATATAAGCACACAATAGCACTGAGGTAGTAACATTCCTGCTCCCCATCCCTCTGTACTGACCTCTTGTTTTAAGGGCAAGCTTTGATTGGGATTTTGTTGGTGGAGAGATGGGAAGTTATTTCTATTCCAATTTACTGGAGTAGCCAGTTGTTGTGCTACATTGTGGGGAATTATTTAATGCTCATTTTAAGAGGTGTCTCTATTAATTGAACGGGGATTTAATGTCTCCCTGAAGCACAGTTGGGCTGTGTGTGATGTATACCAACATGTACGGCTGGCAATTCTATGGATAATCTTTTCCTTAATCAAAATGGGTTTAAGCAGAACTTCAGTGGCGCCTCATTAAGGGGATAAAGTGTGTTGAAACAACAAATRTATTAAAGGGAACTTCTTTGGTGCACTCCAGATCAGAGCCCATGCAACCCTTCAGCACCGTGGCTGCATAAACGTTTGTTCCCCTGCGTGTGTAATGGTGATCAGGACGTTTCACAAAGAGCTGTGATTCACTGCCTCTGGAGTAACTGGCTTTGGGAAGCTCTTGCTGCTGCTCTCATGTATAAATACTTTGCTTTTCTCCTGGGCTGCCTCAGGTCTGACCTCAACAGCCTCCAAAGGCAGCCGGTGCTGCAGTTGTTTTCAAGCATCACAGCATTTGCTTGGGAGACCTTGCTGAGAGCTTTGCAGGTGCTTGGAGTTCTTGACCTCAAAGCTGGGGAGGTGAGGGTGTCTGTTTTGCATTGATTATCTGGCCTGCTTCTTTGTCAGGACCCAGGACATCCCTCTGGCTGTCCTGAGCAGCCAAGACCCCTGCCAGGGAGCTCAGAGACCCTGGCACAGAGCCCAAAATGCCTGTGGTTACACAGAGCCCAAGATGCCTGTGGTTTTGATTATGACCCGTGGAGCAAATTACCAACATTAGATGAAGATCTGCAAGCCACAACAAATTAAACAGAATAACAGTGAATTTATCACAAGGTGGAAAAGTAGATTTTGGGGTTTTTGGTATGGGGGTTCAGGGGGCAAGGTGGAGGGATCTGGGCACATCCAGCCTTTCTCCTTCTTCTTCTTGGCCTCCATCTTCTGCTGTGATGGTGGCACTTTTGGATTGGTTTAGAGTAGAAGCTCACTGTCACACATAGGTGATAGATATTGGAAAGTAATTGTAAATAATGTACACGTAGTTTTTAGTATAAAAAAATAACACTAAGTCAGGCAGAGTGCCTCTGACTGTCTTGCTGAGTGGATCTCAGCWGGACAGGAGAAAGAATTTTATAGATAATAAACAATAAACAACCTTGAGAATGAGAAATGAAGAGCTCTGACTCCTTCTTCAACCACCGGGCTGGGAAAAGAGACTTTGGAACTCTTCTCAGGGTCACTCTGACAAGCTAAAGATCCTGACACTTCTTGATGTAAAAAATTTGTTAAAAATTTTKTTGGTCACTTTATATTTACAGCTCTTTTGCCTCTCTAACAGGCTCCAGACAGATGAGTAGAGAGCTGGCTGCAGAAGAGGGACAGATTCCAGTTTGCCAGCTGCTCACCGTGTACAGTGAGTACCTTCATATTTCAGGAATAAAACTTTCTGTGGCGCCTGATGTCAGCCTTCAGTTGCCTCCATTGGGGCACAGCATTAAGTCTGCATGCTTGGACAGTGTTTTCCTAAAAGTACAAGCTTCCTTGGCTTAACTCTTGTTTTGGGAGAAGTTGTGCTCCAGCTGCTTTTATCTGAAGTGGTAAATTGTGTCCTCATCCCACTTCCAGTAGTGGCAGAGCAGAGAACTGCTGCAGTTCTGCTCAGGGCTGTGGGGAATCAGCACTGAAGCTCTAAAGGTGTCACCTGAGGCTTCCTGTGCTGCAGGRTCAGGAGTGGAAATGCTCCCCAGAGCTATTCCAGCCTTGTTGGAGGTGTTGGAGCTGAGTGAGGAGGGTGGATGAGGTTCCTGCCACGGCACATGCTGGGGTTGCTCATAAATGAGTGCTGTGAAATCAGCCAAATGAGGCTTGGCTTGACTGGTGGGCGGAACAAAGCAGGAATAAACCACTGGAAAGCGTTGTCTAGTTCATGGTAAGGATGGCAGGGTTGCCCTGAGAGTGGAGGAGAAAATCTTTATTTCATGGGGAATTTTTACACATTAAAATGTCTTGCATGCGTGTTAATGGGCTGTAATAACGAGCCTGTGCTTTATGAGGTGTCTGCAAACATCTTMGAACTTGCAACTGTGAGGGAGTAAATACTCCAGCTAGTAAATTCTGAGTAATTGGAATGTCTTGGCCCATGTGGTGCAATGGTGTGGCCAGACTGAAAAACAGGGAATTGCCTCTGAAAGCCACTGGATGCTGTAGTACAGGCTGTAAAATTCAGGTGAGTGTGGGAGCTGCAGGAATTGAGTTTATTGTGACAGTCCTAGCAGGTGATTCCCTAAGGATCATGTGGGATGATGAATCTTGAAACTGAAAGTGTTTGTTAACCAAAGTCAGGCATGAAATAATGCATTTAGAGACTGGGTTGTGTCATCAGGTTGGTGTGGATATATCCAGGGAGCAGGGCAGAGAATTGCTGTGCTTCTGGGAAAGAAGGGAAAGAGAGGCAAACTTATATGTGGCTTCCTCGTTTCTCTCATATCCAACCAGTACATGCAGGGTGTCCTGGGCTCAGGTGTCTATTCCTGTGTATTACAGCATTTCTTGTACTTCTGGATCCAGGAAATCTTTGTGCCCTGCCAAACCCAGCAGGGACTCCCCTCAGCTGGAACACAGCTCCTGTGAAAAATTCCACAGTGAATAACATAACTGGGAGTAGCACTGGGGGCACATGAAGGACAAACCATGCTGGTATTGACCAACGGTGCCACCATGCCAAGGTCCTCATCGACAGCTCTGATCCCAGGCTGTGCTCTGAGCCAGATCTGCTGACTTGAGGAGCTGCAATCAGTCAATACCATTGAATTCTCCTTCTCTTTTGCATTTCTTAAGGAGGAGGAAGTCTCAGGCTGACAGCTGTGCAGTCTGCACAAGGCCAGGGCTGCACAGCTTTCCCCCAGTATCAGGATCTTTAGCTGGTCAGAGTGACCCYGAGAAGAGTTCCAAAGTCTCTTTTCCCAGCCTGGYRCTTGAAGAAGGAGTCAGAGCTCTTCATTTCTCGGTCTCAAGGTTGTTTGTTGTTTATTATCTATAAAATTCTTTCTCCTGTCCTGCTGAGGTCCATCCAGCAGGACAGTTCCAGGCACTCTGCCTGCCCCCAGGGCAGTGTTATGTCTTTATACTAAAAACCACGTGTACAATATTTACAATAACTTCCCAATACCCATCACCTATGTTAGACAGTGAGCTTCTACTCTAAACCAATCCAAAAGTGCCACYATCACAGCAGAAGATGGAGGCTGAGAAGAAGAAGGAGAAAGGCTGGACATGCCCAGATCCCTCCATCTTGCCCCCTGAACCCCCATACCAAAAACCCCAAAATCTACTTTTTCACCTTGTGATAAATTCACTGTTATTCTGTTTAATTTGTTGTGGCTTGCAGATCTTCATCTTATGTTGGTAATTTGCTCCATGGGTCATWATCAAATCCACAGGTGTCTTGGGCTCTTGTGCCAGGGTCTCTGAGCCCCCTGGCAGGGGTCTGGGCAGTCCTGGACAGCCAGAGGGATGTCCTGAGTTCCCACACCCCAGGACATCATTTGGCCTGTGCAACATTTATTGCACTGCTGTGGTGTGCAGCAGGTTCTGCACTGACCTTCAGRAGCCATTCTGGGTTAGTGGGCCTGGTGCCTCGAGGAATGAATGCAGGAGRCAAGGATTTCACGTTTGGAGTCCTTTTTAGGGTGGAAGACTGTGATTCAAGCAAGGAGTATGGATTTAGGTCAGTAGGAGATGGCTGAGGGAAGGGCTGTTCTTGGCAGGGAGATGCTGGAAACAGTCTGKGATTGCCATGGAGCAGAATGGCAAAATAACCTGTTTCAAGGGACTCCTTAACAAATCATTCTTATGCAAAACTCTCTCCATGACACTAAATACCTAAATAACTGGGTTGGGCCTGGAATCTAAAAATACTTTTGGGAGAATCATCTTCAAACACCTCCTGARACTTCCTGGCTTGGCAGCAAAGCCAAGTTCTGCAGGAGTTTTGTGGCAGGTCCCTTTCTGTGAGGATGTGGCACCATCCATGTGAACACCAGCGTGGGTCTGATGCTTCCTGTGCTTCACAGCTGCAGTGGAGAAGGGCTGGGGGAGAGCACCTGGGCATGGCAGGGAGGGTTTGTGCTGCCTGTACCTGCTGGGAAGTGAGAGGGTGGAATTCCTGCTTCTTGCTGCTGTTCCCCTCAGAAGATGCTGGAGACTTTTTAAAAACTCAGGATGTGGCAAACCAACACCTCAGCTGGGGGAGGCTGGGTCTGTCCTGTCTCCAGCCATGGCCAGCAGGAATGTTCTTCATCTCCCATCAGTTTATTCAGCTCTTGTGCTTTTTCAGCCTCTGTCCAGGCATTTCAAAGCTTAACTTTGTGTGGTGAACCACTTCCTTTTGGTAACTGCACCTACTGCCACCTCCTGTACTGTAATAATCTCATGTTTATGAATTGTCATTTGTCATTTGCATTAAAATTCTGTAAATCCCTACTGTGTCCCCTTGTCAGAGGCCTCTTTTCCAGACTAAAATGTCCTAATTGATTCAWTGGTCCTTACAGAGATGCTTCATGCTTTTGACCATCTTTACTATATTCACTATTTACAATTTTTGGTCATTTTTTCTCCTCTTGAGTGCTGTTATTAGAAAATTRAAAGAACCTTTGGGTTTTTGAGGTCCTGTCCTTTTGCTGCARTTCTCTGTATATTTAGCCATAGAAAAGAAACCAGGAATTTTAATGCTCCATGTAATAATAAGCCATAGCCTTTTATTTATTTATTTACTTATTTATTTACTTATTTCTAAAAAGCAGAGATTTGTGTGTCTAATCTAAAAACTCTATCAGAAAAGCTATGAATAAACCTGATAGCATTCCAGTGCACTCAATCACTAGAACAATTCATTGTTAACAAGGAGCCCTGGCAGGGTTGTGTGGCTTTTTGCTAAAGCTGTCAGCCAGGATATGGGATGCATCTTTGTATCCTGCAGCAATTTTGTGAAACTAAATGGCTSCTGGTGTCTACTGCATCTTTAAATGATGACAAGAATCATTCTGGGTGTTAAACCCTCTCCCCTTCTGTGTTGGTTAAGAAATTATATCCAAATGGAGAATTGGTCTTATTTAGATAAATATAAATCAGTCATCAAACAGGTGCTGGTTCTGCAAGGGCASGGCCTGGCTCTCCATCTCCTGTGCTTTGCATCAATGATATTTATTTTATTAGTGGYTTCCAAAAAGTAGAACTGGAATGTGATGTGATTAAAGTGTTAACACCAGGGCTGCAGTCCCAGGGTGCTCGGGGCTGACAAGTCTGTGGTTTTCTCTATCTGCCCTGACTCAGATCTGTGGCTTTTGGGCTGCCCTAAGGTGAGTCAGGGCTCCCCCAGGGCTGATGAAAGCCYTGCCCTGTGGGCAGCCTGGGAAACTTGGGCCTCTGTTCAGCTGAGAACTCTTGGATGTTTTCCTCAGTGCTGAATCACAGGTCCTGCACCATCCAGAGCAGTTTTTTCCCAGTGTTCAGCTTTATYTTCCACACCTCCACTGCTATTTCCACCACTGTGCTTTTCTTCTTTCCTCTCTGCTGCCTTCCCCAGTGCTTCCTTTAACTCCAAAAAGCTCCCAGCTCTGTCTGTGCTCCACTGTGGCTTCTGTTCTGCACAGGGAACCCAAAGGACTAAATCCTTGCAGCAGTTCTTCCCAAAGCACCTGGTTTGTGCAGCACAGTCAGTTCATTGCACAGATCTGTCAATAAAACACCAAAAGCTCCCCAAAGCCTCACCTGGCCTGCCAAGATGTGTCACCTGTGCCACAACCAGTCCTGGACCCAGCTGGGGCTTCCTCCTGGACAGGGGACACCATGAGGAGGACAGAGGGAGAGAAATACATCTAGAAACTCTAGGGTGATTTTCTATCACTCCTCAGAGTGTCCCAGCCCCTGCTTGTTGGTGGAGGATTTTTAGTATTCCTTCCCTCTATATCTATATCATCTATATCTTTATCTATATCTATATCTATATATCTAATTTATATCTATATCTATATCCAATCTATATATAATCTATATATCTATATATCTCTAATTTATATCTATATCTTATCTATATCTAATATACATCTATATCTGTATATATATCTATCTATATCCATCCATATCTATCTATATCTATCTATAGATATAAATACATAGATTTCTATTAGTGGCCCTTTCTTTTACTCTCCTGTATGTGAAGTWGCACACAGCCAGCCTGTCAGCCCACAGCCAGCCTACTATAATAATTTCTGCTGTAATTTAGTAAGGTAGTAAATTSAGAGTAATTTTTAATCTGCCTGGGAGAAAAACAGCTTAATTGGCTGTTTCTCCTGGTGGTTCCAGCATTATTTTTGGCATTAGAGGGTGTAAATGCAGCAGACATTGATCTCCCTGAATGAGGGGTCAGCTCTTCCTGGACAGCACTGGAACACTGCATCTATTTATTTATATTTCACCTTTTTTTAGTACATTGCCTGAATAATACAGCCAGTGTGGAAAGGGCTTGTAAAATGCTGAGTTGTGTGGTGGAATTTTGTAAATCTCTTGTGATGAGAGACTCCATCACAGGGAAACCTGCTGGATTAGCTTGGAGCAAGGGAAGGTTTGGAGACCTCYCTGGGATCCCTGTGGTGATCCAGCCACGCTGGGGAGGTGGAGCTGGGAGAATCCAGCCCCTTGTGCCATCACCCAGGGGAATTTTCCATGTAATGCAGCCATTGAAACTGGGAGCAGGGGCTGTGTGGGACAATGTGTGACAGGGGAGCTGGAACAGGCTGCCTTTGTGGCACATCACAAAGCCAGCAGTATGTGCTGGAGTGCTCCTGCTTGCTGAGCCTGGAATGGCAGCCTGCCTTCTGTTCTCCTCCCTTCCCTCCAGGAGCTGCTTCACATTTGAGGAGAATAARTCACTGTTTGTGTGTTTATTTCATTTCTGCTCCCAGTTCTTGGATCACACAGAGGGTTAGAGGGAAGGAGCTCAAGCGAGGTGAAAGCCATCAGGTTGCTGTGAGATCCTCCATGGTGTGTTASTGCAGGGCTGCAATTCTCCAGGCCTCTTCTTGCTYCCTGACAGGAGGTTGTAGGGAGGTGGAGGTCAGGTTTTCTCTCAGGTAAGAGGAAACAGCCTCAGGTTGTGCCAGGGGAGGTTAAGTTTGGATATTAGGAAAAATTTCTTCATGGAAAGGGTTGTCAAGCACTGGAATGGGCTGCCCAGGGCAGTGGTGCAATCACCATCACTGGAAGTGTTCAGAAAATGTGTGGATGTGGCACTTGAGGACCTGGTGTAGTGGTGAACGTGGTGGTGCTGAGTTGATGGTTGGATTTTTGTGATTTTCCAACCTTAAAGATTCCCTGATTCTTCTCTTGGTCTTGCTGTTTCTTTTCATTGTTAAATAACAAAGCTCAGCCACCCTGTGGAACAGGATGAGCTATGAGGTCCTTTCCAACCCAACCCATTCCATGAATTCGTGGCTTCATTTATCCAACAGCAAATACTGAGAGCTCTCTCTGGAACTAATCAGTTTATCTGACCTCAGACACCTGGGTAGGGAGCAGTGCTGGGAGGAGAACCCTGCAAGGAACAAAGCCTGAGAACAGATGAAAACTTCTTTGTGATATAAAAATGTTGCAGTAATTATTTAGCATAATAAAACTGTTTCAAAGTGGTTAAAAAATATTAAAAGGACTCTCCAGGAGGTTTGCATTACTGTAGCAGAGACTGGGGAGTGAGAAACAATGGCAGTAGCACAAGTTTGGTTCTGTGAGTGAACTCTAGAGACAGCTGGGTGTAAATGCTGGGTGTAAATGCTGGGTGTAAATGCTGGGTGTAAATGCTTTCTAGATCTCCTCAGACTTGTAAAAACTTGGGAACTTCTGCTGTGGATAAAAGTGCATTAGCTCACATTGTCAGTGAAGCTTTTTCTACACTGAAGTTTCACCTGGCAGTTCAGAGGGAGGCYCTTGGGAGTAATTGTGGGAAGCACAAGTGAAATCCTCCTTGCTTTTGTGTGAGTAAGGAAGTTCCCAGCACAACTCCATCACAGAGGGCCCTGATATGAGAARGATTTACTTTGTGAATTGTTCTGTCATCACTCAGCAGGATAATTGACTTCTGATTAGGGAGAAAATCTAGCTGCAGGTTGGTGTTTGAGGTTCTGAAGTCCTCTTGAAAAGGCAGAACTCCTCCTCAAACATCGACGGCTCTCCCGAGAACAGGATGCTGGAGACTCCATTAAACTGGCATTGATGTAACAGCTGTTCCTGTTTAAACAACTTTATTTCTTCCTCCTCCTGTTGCAAATCAAAGGAAGAGTGGGAATCAGTGTTGTTGTTTGTTCAGAATTAATAACAAGGTTATTAAATTTTTTACTGCTGGAGATGTTTTTGTCATGTGCTTCCTGCACTCGGTGGCTCTCAGACCTGCTGCTGCTCTCTGGGTGTTTTTAGCTGGTGATGCTGATGACTGAAGGATTCTAATTCCTTCTGTTCCCAGCTCCCAAGTGACTCAGGAGCTAAAAGCAAGCCAAGATCTGTGCCTTCCACAGGCAGCAGAAAGGCTGATGTGGATGGAAGTCACGGGCATCTTGCTGTGAAGATGATGCTTAAAATTTTAGAAGAGGATTTTTTTCTTGGTCCAGAGTAGTGAGCAAAGGAGGCAATTTTACCTCTCCAGGGAGGCTCCTGGGCAGAAGAGATTTCACTTCTGCCTCTCAGGCTGGCTTCAGCCTGGACCTGTATTAGGTAGTGCTGCAAAAACAACCTACCTGAAATTTAAGAATATCCTGAGCTGGAAGGGACTCACAAGAATCATCCAGTCCAGCTCCTGGCCCTGCACAGACACCCCAGCAATCCCACCCTGTGCCTGAGAGTGCTGTCCAAATGCTCCCAGAGCTCTGGCAGCCGTTGTTTGGCATATTAGTACTTGAAAAGAGAGGGGGRAGATTTTGGAAGCTGGTGCTGAGTGGGGCTGGATCTGTAATGGGATCAGAGTYGTGGCACAGTGCCTCAGCCCTCTGTACCAGTGGCATTTTTAGAGGARAGATTTAACCTGGGAGGGGATTGCAGTGCACTGAAACTGCCCCTAAGGAAAGGAGGATTTGCTTCTTCCCTTTTCCCTCCTGTGTGGGGCTGCCTGAACTCTCTGCTTCATCCTGCTGGTCCAGCTGCTGCCTTTCCCTGTGGACAGATTTAGAGTCCTTTTAATTCTGTCTGGAGTGCTCACCGTGAGGCTGATGCCTTTGAGGAGGGAAAGGAGCCTTTGTCAGGTCTCCAGGGAGCTAATTTATACAGATCCTCTTGGGTTCACTGGCCAAGTGTGTCTTTGTTGCCATGTGCTTTTGCCTCTGAGATGGAATCCTAAGAGCAAGGCCAAGTGTCAGGCTGCTGCTGGTGRCGGGGCTGCAGCTGCACAGCTCATCCTTTAAGGAGGGAAAATTGCCAAAATKTTTGGGCTGAATTAGCTGTCTCAGCCTTTCTGGTCAAAGTTGGCTTTTGTTGTTCCAAAGTTGTGGATTTTGTCAACCTTTAACCTTTAGACTAAAGCACTTTTTAATAATGAGTTTGTTTTATCAGAGATATAAGCAGGAGATTGGAAGATGTGTGGGAAAAGAGTGATCTTGCCCTTGCCAGCTCTGATGGGTATCACTGGTATATTACTGTCTGCTGCATTTTATTTCTATACAGTAAAAAAATCATGAATGTTTACAAAAGTGTTATAGCTGCATTTTTTTTCAAGCCACGATTACAAAAGGATAAAAAAATTGAGACGGAAATTGACTACTTGCTGTTGAACAGTGAGCTCTGCCTAATAACCAAAATTARAAGTTTTTATGAACAGTCTCTCCAGAAACTTCTTAAGAGTGGAGCTCAGCCTGAATGGGGAAAGCTTTTAAAAAGTCTGYTGGAAATCCCAAACCAGCAGGGGGTAGATGGAAATATCAACAGGAGCAAACAACTTCTGCACAGCCCGAATTTGGTTTTGGAGAGGTTTTCYCTTCTCCAGAGAAGGAGGAAATGCAGAGTGACAGAGAAGTGACTGGTGAAACCCAATGCCACTGCTGGGTCTCCTGATGGTTTTTCCTGCCCAAATGAAGGCCCCTGTTTTTTTTTCTTTGCCTCTGTTCATTTTATTCAGAGTAAGTGTTCCCATTATCCGGTGTGTGTGAAAGGCTCCTGGCCACTGCCTGAGCTGGATAATAAGGGAGTAAGGCAAGAGCAGCCTAATTTATAACTTGTGAAGTGATTCTCTTCAGAGCACTAATGAGCAGTGACCCAAGCACAGGTAAATTATCTGTAGGGGTTTTTTTCCCCCCCTTTCCTCTTAAATCTCTGATCATTTCTCTCCCCAGGCAACCTGTCTTTCACCACCATTAGCGTTGTCTCAGTTTTTGTCTACGTTCCAAAGTTGAACCACTTTATCCACAATTGATGTGTGCTCCTGTAGGGTGGAGAGCACAACGTTGGTATAAAAGCATTTATAATAGCATGGCTCATTCTTGTGTTGGAGAGGAATAATGGACGTGGGATACAGCTTTAGAGTTAGAAAGCTCTCTAAATTTAGAGTGTGCCTGTGCATTGTAGCTGAACTGATCTCATGGCAAGCTGGTGATGCAAGGAAAGGTTTTTTGCTCCCACTGATCTTTTTGCACTGATRCAGATCCAGTTCCTTCCCTCTCAGTCCAGACAGTTTCCTTCCAGCCTAACTCCCTGATTCAGGCTTGGAAGTTGGGAAGGAGATCCCTCATTTCAGCAGCACCAGGCCATGAGATCAGCTGAGCAGCARTGCAAAACCACATCCCAAATGCAGCCTCTTGTGCCAGGAGCATGTCACTGTCTGAAAACTGTTCCCAGTAACTCTGTTCCCTCTCTGCTGGCATTGTGGGGCAAAAATCAGGGTTTTCCTACTGCTTGGTTATCCTGAGTAAAGTTACTCCTCCTGGGAGTATCTGTCTGTGAAAAATGCCAATCACTTGTTGTTAAAATTTTAAAAGTTTCATAGTAATAAAATGGTCAGAAAAATAGGAATACAAATAGAGTAGTAATAATAATTTGGACAATTTGAATTAGAACAGTATGAGACAATAGAAGCAAAGAGTTACAGACAGTCCAGGTACCTTTTCTGGGCAAAATAAGCCCAAAAAAGGACAGACATTAACAAAGGATTAACTCTTAAAAGCAACAGCCTGTTGCATATTCATACACCTCATCCATGATGCATAAATTCCATTCAAACACAGGATTCTGTCTGGTCATCCTCAACTTCTTCCTCTGAATCCTGACAGCGCCTTCAAGGTGGGAAGAAGTTCATTTCTTCTGATAATGGGGCAATAAATTCTATTTCTCTGAAAGATTTAGGTGTCCTGGGGCTGCTATCTCGCTGTGAGTCCTTTCTTTACAAAAAAAAAGTATCCTACATAGCATCGTTTCTATTTGAACATTTTTTATAACCTAAAACTGCATTAACACACTACTTAAGAGAATTAATCCAGCATTACTTTCTAACACAACACATATAATGTTCATTTTAATATTTGTGAAAAGCCAATCATAAAATACATGCATTTTTCACACTGTCTTTGCCGACAGTCCCCAAAAGAATGCAGAGAATTGTGGGCAGGCACATGCTCTGTGATGTTCTGTGCGCTACAGCCAGCTTGGAAAACAATTAAAACCCCAATGTTTTGCTGCTTTTTTGATGGATGTTGTTGGATACTTAATGGAGCTCGTTGGCAGTAAACACTCCTTCCCTGGGGATCTTTCCAGAGGCATTAAATCTGGTGAGGGATAATCTGGAATAGTCTCCTGTTTGTCTGGAACATTTGCTGGACATGGGAGCTGCAAAAAGGGGCCCTGTCAGGCATCCCCGAGCAGCTGCAGGGTGATAACAGAGGTGAAGGGCCAGCAGAGGGGTTACTGMAAATATTAATTACAGATGATGTCTGATTCTGTAAATAAGAAATACAGATGATGCTGTGGTGGTGAAAAACCCCCAGCCTTTAAGGGCAGTGTTGATCCCCCAAAGGAAAATTATAGAAGGCCACAAGCAGTGACTGAGAGTTACAAAGTGGCTTTTAGTCAGAGATATGCAGATTCTAAACATTAAATTGGGTGGGAAAAAAAGGGAATTAGTTCAACAGCTGCTGGGCTCTTTCTAAGCCATTTCAGAGGGGGCTTTGAGTTGGTGACTGCAGCAGGTTGTACTTGATGTTGGAGGTTTTGAGCTCGTTTCTACCCAGTGTCAAATTCCAGGCTACCAAGTGCTGCTTGTTTTGTGTGTGGTGTTTGCTCCCGCAGGAGAGGGTGAGCACAGGTGGGGACATTGATCTCTAGAAGGTCACAACAACAGCTGCAAGGTGGYCTTTGCAAAATGCTTCACATGCAAAGGGATGTGCTGCAAAAATTCTCTGCTTTCTGGCTCACTTGGGGCTTTCTTTTGCAAAACATTCGCTTTCAAGAAGGATTTAAATGAGATTTGCAGATGTTAATGTGATAGTGGGTTTAATGCTGTATTTTGAGGGAGCAGCCTTTGCTGAATGTAACCTTGGGCAAAGTTTAAAACAAGCAACCAAAAAAAAAAGCAAAAAGGGAAGTGATAAAGATCTGGCAGCCATACAAATATGGATTTGTGTGGGAAGGCCAAAAATGTGCTGGGTCTCTTATCGGAAAGTGTGGAATAACAAGGCCTGGCCCCTGCCCCTTGCCTGGAGCCCCCTGCTCCTCCTGCAGCCTCCAGTGCTGAGCCTCACACCTCTCCTGAGAGTTTGGAACAGGGCTGCTCACTTGGCACAGTGGCAGCAGATCAGAACCAGTTCAAACCCTTCAAAATGTTGGTGGGAAAAAGCCCAGAGCAGCAGCCAGGAAAGGTCAGTGCAGCTGCCTTGCATTGCAGCATGTGTTAAAAYACAGCAATAGTTCCCAGCTGGAATTGCCCTAATTCCAGCCTTGTCATCAAGATGAAGTGGACTGCAAATACATTTCTGTGGGAATTGCTCTGGATGCAGAGCACCTTTAATAATGTCTCAATATCTACCTCACTSTGTGCAGTTCTAATATAACCAGAAGCCAAGGGCACAGATGGAATTATCAGCCAAAATACTTTGACTTGGCTGCTAAAAACTACACTAAAACATTATTTTAATGCCTGTAGTAGCATCAGTGAGCATATTGGAGAAGCAACTCTGAGCTGGAGGGCAAAAAATCACAGAGACAGAATATCCTGAGTTGGAAGGGATTCMTAAGGACCATGGGGTCCAGCTCCTGGCCCTGCCCAGACCCCCCAAAAATCCAACCCTGAGAGCATTGTCCCAAACACTCCTGGAGCTCTGGCAGSCTTGGGAACCTCACCATTCCCTGGGGAGCTGTTCCACCCTCTGGGGAAGAGCCTWTTCCTGCTGTCTGTGCATGGGAAGAGCAGGAGCTGGGTCTGGCTGGCAGAGTGAGCCTGGAAAGGGTCACAGAGGGGGGAGCTGAATGCAGCAGCAAACATCTGCTGCCTCTACCCCGGGTTTGTCTCCTGGCTGTGCCACGTTGCAGCAGCACAGGTAATGCTGGAATTGCACAACCTCCTTCCTTGGGGAGGTTTCAGGTTTTCCCTGGGTCGGTTTCAGGTTTTTCCTGGCTCTTTGGAGCTTCCTGTACCTTGGATTAGCAGTGAGGAAATGGTGGCACCTGCGTGGGACAGTGACAAAGCTGAGTTAGGGGTGATGGCCCCTTGTGCTGTGGCATGTACCAGCCTGGTTTGGGAAGCCAGATCTTTGAGCTCCTAAAACTCCTGTGATCATGCAAGCTCCCAAGAAAGCCAGCTGATGTCACAGAGATGTTTTATGAAAAATCCTTTCCTTAGGATTTTTTCTCCTGAGAAGCTGAGAGGCCTCAGGAAAAAAATGTAAACAATGGTTATCTGCTGCTGTGGAATGCAACAGGTGSATYTGTGATTGGTCTCATGTGGTCATTGGTCATTGGTCTCATTGGTCTCATTGTTTCTAATTAATGGCCAATCACAGTCCAGCTGTCTGGACTATCTGGTCAATCACAAACCTTTGTTATTCATTCTTTTTCTATTCTTAGCCAGCCTTCTGATGAAATCCTTTCTTCTATTCTTTTAGTAGAGTTTTAATATAATATCTATAATAAAATAATAAGCCTTCTTTTAGTATAGTTTTAGTATAATATATATAATAAAAAGCCTTCTATAATAAATGTCACAGAAATGTTTCAGCCTTCTGAAACATGGAGTCAACATTCTCATCTCTTCCCTCATCCTGGGACCCCTGCAAACACCACCACAAGCTGAGGCACTGGGTTAGCTTAGGAAAAGCTTTTCAGCTCCTGTGCTTGCTCTGAATGCAGCTTGCAGCCCTGGACAGTCTCCTGAGCTGCTGGGTGCTGGTGAATTGTGTGCTGTGCCCTGTGGGTTACACTGTGAACATAAATGGAATAGAAATACAGATCTAAAAAACCATTACACACTGTGTGTGTAGTCAGTGTGTGCCTTTGGGTGTGAGCTCTGGGGGAGGGACCCTGTCCCACAGCATTTCTGCTGGACAGGGATCTGCAACAGTCTTTGAAAATGCTCCACTCACTCTTAGGTTTCCTTTCCARCTGCATCCTCAAATGTATTTCCAACTGAAATATATCCTAAATCAGCTGSTTCAGGGGTTTGGGTTGTTATTTTATGAACAGGAAGGAACTCCAAATATGCTTATTTTCATGGTAAGTTCACAGGCATCGACCACCACTGTGTATTTTGGTGTTTTAGTTCACATATGTGTTTATGCATTTTCCTCCTGACCTTGCAGATGTTCTCAGCTAYTCTTTAATAGATCCAACAAACTGACCCTTCCCCTCTTAAATACCAAATATTCCATTTAGCAAATAATGGAGTGGTTTTCTTCTGAGGAAAAGCTCTTTTTTCCAGGACATAGTGGTACCTCTGCCCTGCCAGTGTAGGTGCCTCAAATACTTTGTGCCTCTTTTGTCTTTTTTGGTAGTGATTTCACTGCTCCTTTTTATTCCCACTGGTTCTGCCTGCTTTAACTCACTCTTTTGCCTTAAATTGACACTATTACTGTTCCATCCTGTTGGAGAATGATGTTTTATGGAATAGGAAGCTTGTTTGGAATGGTGGGAGCAGCTACAAGGAGGGGCTGAAGTCACTGAGCTGCCAGAGCTCCWGGAGCATTTGGACAATGCTCCCAGGKGGGRTTATTGAGGTGTCTRTGCAGGGCCAGGGGTTGGATCAATGATCCTTATGAATCCCTTCCAACTCAGSTTATTCCATGATTTTAAGCCTGGGAAAAGCTRTCACCAAAGGAAGAGCAGTCGAATTTATTTGAATTTTTTTCTTTTCCAACTCACCAAGGGTCGCTGTTGTTTTAAAGTTCATTTGTAGTGCCCATATTCATCTCAGAGTTTGGTTTTTCTGCAGAGCCAAGGCTTCTGTTGGGGCAGTAGTCAGAGAGAAGTGAGAGGGATCAGCTCCATCCTGGCTGTGCTGGACTGGGAAGGTTAATTTGTGTTTTTAATGGTGTATCTGTGGGGCACTTCCTARCTACAAAGAGCAGCTTTAACCTTAAGTTAAAAGTGCCTGAGATATTCATTCCCCTCTCTGCAAAAGAGGGATAAATACTTCTTGATCTGCCAAAAAGGGGCTGTGTGGGTTTAATTAACATTTGCAAAGTGCTTGTGGATAACATCTTTCATCTGAGTCTCTGAAGCGAAATATTCTCGGCATCCTCGCTCAGCATCGCAATTATTCCTCCAGCTGTCGTGAGCTGTGCCAACAAAAACTACTCTGCTGTCATCAAGGGATTGTTGATGCCTTGTGACTTGTTTGGATTTTGATACTCTCTTCCCCCTGCTCCTTCTCCCCATTGCTGTGTAAAATATCGTGTATTCTTCAGATCTGAGGGAGAGAATAAACCTGTTCTTTCCTCCACAAACTTATTTGTGTCTTGTGTTTAGTTCTTGTTTGTAGCTCTTTTTTTGGTCGATGCCCTTGGAGTAGAACTGTCTTTTTTTTTTCTCTATTCTTAAAATACTTCTGGTCTTTTTTATTTCTTGTTTTTTTGTATCTCTTTTTAAAATAGTGCCATAATTTATTAAACACCAGTCGCTCCAGAGAGGCTTGCTGGCCCATGTACTGTCATTTCTTATTTCAAGGTGGATGTGAAAAMCCAGATGAATTCCTTCATTCCCTGGTCTTGAGTTCTCCCAAGTTCCCACTCACAGCAATTGGGGAGTTAAAACTTCCCACCTTTGTTCTCCCAAATGCTGCCTTTATTACTAACAGTGCTTTGTGAAATCCTCTTAAAAATCAATATTTCTCAAATCTGCTTTTAAAGGAATGCTTGTACATGTATAGTCTCCAAGGCAATAATATTACCCCTAAGAATTTCTAAATTAAATAGTTCCAGGTCCTAGCCAGGTTGAGGTTCAGCCTTTCTGCAAAACCAGAAGCACATCAGAGCCCCCCCAGTCTATCACTCAGGTAACTGTGGCCATTACTGTGATTTCTGTGAGGATTCCTTCATCTTGACTTAAAAAGCAGATGAGATCTAAAATGTATTTTTTTATATATATATACTTGAAGGAAGCACAGACTATCATTTGAAGTCTTGGAACCTCTAAGCTCATAATTATCTGTGGGAATGAAGACTACAAAGAAATRAGTTCAAGAGCAGCTGTGTACAGCCTCTTTCATCAACCTGTGTGTTAAAGCTGCCTCTGTTTGCTTTAGCACTTAAACCCTTGCTCCTGTTTGCCCTTCACATGGAATAAAGCTGTGGGAGAAGGAGCTGGGGTCTGTCCCACCCTGTGCTGCTCCTTTGGGAAGGGAGCTGGTGCTTAGTGACATTCTGTTGTTATTGGCAAGGGGTTTTAGAGGCAGAAAAATGAAATGCAGCACAAGAACTCCTCTTCCCCTTCTTGAAATTCCAGGTCATAAATCGCAGAGCGTGCAGCGAAATGTGGTTATTCTGTGCCTGCTGCTTTTGGCTTGAGGGGTTTGATGCTCCAAATTGAAATTAATAGCCCTGGTTCCCACTGAGGGTGGGGGGAGTTGTGACTTCCCCAAGATTTGTGTCTGTGTTTGTCAGTGTGATCTCCATTGTGGGAGAAGGGATGTCTGACTCCCACGTCAAACGTAGCAAGTTTCATCATCCCAGATGAGAGTTGTGAACTCTGCCAAGTGTGTCAATGGTGGTTTGAAAGAGAATAAATCTGACCATGGTGCACTCACTTCCTCCCTACCAGGGACTGGGATGTGGTGGGTGAGTACAGCAGGAGCTGGGATGAGATCCACCACTGCCTCCTGTGCTTTGGGCTCGAGGGGGAATGGAAAGTCTTTGAGTGAGTGATGACTTAACCAACAGCTTTGATTAAAAACTGAGATGAGCCCATCTGAGCACCTTGAAAATCATTTGCTCTTCATGCAGCTGCTGAGACCTGAGTTTATGGCAGCACCTTTCCTGCTGTGTATGGTATCCAAGAGGGGCATTCCCAGTGCTCCTCTCAGCTGGGGGAAGTGTTCTAGTTACCTTTTTGGCTAAAAAGCTTTTGATGTTTTCTTGAGAAATATCAGGGTGAAAAACGCCAATCAATTGTTTTGAAAATTTTAAAAGTTTCATAGTAATAAAATGGTTATAAAAATAGTAATACAATTAGAATAATAGTAATTTGGACAATTTGAATTAGAACAATATGAGACAATAGAGACAAAGAGTTACAGACATCTGGGTACCTTTTTCAGGGCAGCACAAGCCCAAAAAAGGACACACATTAACAAAGGATTAACCCTTAAAAGCAACAGCCTGTTGCATATTCATACATCTCATACATGATTCATAAATTCCATTCAAACACAGGATTCTGTCTGGTCATCCTCAACTTCTTCCTCTGAATCCTGACAGCGCCTTCGAGGCGGGAAGAAGTTCATTTCTTCTGATAAGAGGGCAATAAATTCTTTCTCTCTGAAAGATTCAGGTGTCCTGGGGCTGCTATCTCGCTGTGAGTCCTTTCTTTAAAAAAAGTATCCTACATAGCATAGTTTCTATTTTAACATTTTATTATAACCCAAAACTATATTTACCACACTATTTAAGAGAATGAATCCAGCATTACTTTCTAACACAACATATACAATATTCATTTGAATATTTGAGAAAAGCCAATCATAAAATACATGCATTTTTCACAGTCAGGAAATGTTGCCTGATATTTGGAAGTCAGTTTTGCTTCTCTGTCTGTTTTGGAAGGGTTGGGTTTTCCCTTCCTCTTGCCTGTCTGATGCCTGTAGCAGTGCATATGTTGAAGCAACTTGGATTTTCATGCCCAGCAACCCTGGGTGGGGGAATCAGAGAAACCTGGAATGGTTTGGGTTGGAAGGGACCTTGGAGATCATCCAGTGCCACCCCTGCCATGAGCAGGGACATCTCCCACTATCCCAGGCTCCTCCAAGCCCCATCCAAGCTGGCCTTGGACACTTCCAGGGATCCAGGGGCAGCCACAGCTTCTCTGCAGACAGGTGGCTATGAGGAAAGACCTGAAAGAGGAAAAGAAAGTGTGAAAAATGCATGCATTTTATGATTGGCTTTTCGCAAGTATTAAAATGAATATTATATGTGTTGTGTTAGAAAGTAATGCTGGATTCATTCTCTTAAGTAGTGTGTTAAATAGAATTTTGGGTTATAATAAAATGTTCAAATAGAAACAATGCTATGTAGGATACTTTTTTTTGTTAAGAAAGGACTCACAGTGAGATAGCAGCCCCAGGACACCTGAATCTTTCAGAGAAAAAGAATTTATTGCCCTCTTATCAGAAGAAATGAACTTCTTCCCACCTGAAGGCGCTGTCAGGATTCAGAGGAAGAAATTGAGGATGACCAGACAGAATCCTGTGTTTGAATGGAATTTATGCATCGT
The DNA here is from genome assembly GCA_002167245.1 of Sporophila hypoxantha. Classification (NCBI taxonomy): domain Eukaryota; kingdom Metazoa; phylum Chordata; class Aves; order Passeriformes; family Thraupidae; genus Sporophila; species Sporophila hypoxantha. The sequence continues at coordinate 102,987 of NDFG01000447.1, read as the reverse complement.
GTATGAAGTGTATGAATATGCAACAGGCTGCTGTTGTTAGGGGTTAATCCTTTGTTAATGTGTGTCCTTTTTCTGGCTTATGTTGCCTGGAAAAAGGCACCTGGACTGTCTGTAACTCTTTGTTTCTATTGTCTCATATTGTCCTAATTCAAATTGTCCAAATTATTATTACTCTAATTGTATTCCTATTTTTATAACCATTTGATTACTATGAAACTTAAAACTTTCAAAACCAGTGATTGGCATTTTTCACAGAAAGCAACTAGAGCACCTATTTGAGCAGAGCTTGTTTCTGTAACCCTGAGCTCTGGTTATGAGCAGCTCTGTGCCCTAATGACCCTCCCAGCTACGGATGAGTGGAGCAGGATGAGCATCCAGGGGAGTTCCTGAGTTCTGCCCCTGGACTGGGAACCAAACTGCTTCTCCAGCGTGTGTCATCCTGTGGTTTTATTGCGGGAAAATGGGGCTCCCACTCCCTCTCTTAAGGGACTTTTTGATGTTCCAGCAGTGCTTCATCACCTGAAGAAAGCTCAGAATTACATCTGTGAAATTGTAATGCTGTCACAGAAGCACAGCCTTGTGTATCATTGGCAGATATTTYCTCTCTCTCCAAATACCCTGAGCCATCAGTGTGTGCTCCTTTTTTAGCTGCTCTTCACTCTGGGACTCTCCTGTTCCTGGAACAGAGGTGATCAACAAGTGAGTTTGTCATTATTTGTTTCCTTACATATTCCTAATTACAGCACTTGAGAGGTTTTTCCTTTCTCTCCCTCAGTTTGTCTCATTGTAAGCCTGTTTTGGGGCTGGATTTAATTGGTATCTCAGGAACTTCAGTTGGTCTTCAGAAATCCATCCCTAGTGTCAGGCCTCTTCACTGTCTGCCTGCCCCAGTGGCCTTTTCTCTTTATTTTGAACAAACTGGCATTTTTTAAGCCAATTGAATTATCCCCCCCACCTCTGGGCCATTTTTYCCCTGAACTGCTATGATTGATTCCATCCACTCCCTTTAAGCAGCCCTTTTCACTTAGCAGAGTCAACACAGTAAAACGAACTTGGAAAACAGATTTCTTACTCTTTAATATTTCAAACTCCCCAGCCTCCCATTTTTACTTCATTTGAACAGAAACCTCCTCTGGAAATCTTTTGTTGGAGGTTTTTATCTCATTTGATGGCTGGCTCTGGGCTCCAGCACTCAACACACGTTTAATGGCCTTAAGCATCATGTAATGCTTCCCATTCCCAGGATTTGGGAGCCTGAGGCAGCTCAACACTCTCAGCTCTGGAAATGCAACCACCTGGGAGGTTAATTGGTAAAAAAACAATTATTGACAGGAAGAGCAGCATCAGTCTGGGAGCAGAAAGTTGGGCTGAGGGCGCTGGGAGATTCATGGCTCATCTGCATTTGGATACACAGGCAAATGAATCAGGATTCAGCTTCTCAGGTTCAATTGTTTGAAGTTTATGAAATTTAGTTCTTGCTCTGAATGAAATTTGCCTGAAGGTTTGTCTTAATTTACTTYCAGAGGTAAAATTAAGGTAATTGGAAAGAAGGTCACTTCTGCAAATAGAGGTTTTGTATTGGTGGACTAATTGACTTGGATTAATACCTTTTTACTTTAAAATAGWGTAATTTTCACTAAGTGAAGTCAGAGCTGGGGTAGGACCCAAGGATTCTTGCTGTTTTCAAAGGAATTCTGMTTTACTTTGATTTATTCCCCATTTCTGTGGTGCCTGGGCCCTGAATGTTTGTCACTGACCCTGGGCTCGTGTGTGTTGTGCACAGCAAATCCACCCCACCACCAAGAAAAATCTGCCTTCCCTGAGAAATTAAATGCTTGAGTCTTGCAGAGCAGTTTTAATTGAAAATTTATTTTAAAGCAAGCAGTGKTTTTTTTTTTTTTTTCTGGCACAGTAAAGTAGTAAAGAAGAAAAGCTCCCTGGATGCTTGTAGGAAATKTCACTTTTTGTTTTTAATTTTATTCTTTCTGAAATCTCTAATGAAAACAACATTTCTGTGCAATGTAAAGRTTTTAAAGACAGTCCAAATGAAAGCTTGGGCAGCTCAGGGATCTGTTTTCCTATGGAAAATGCTTCTTCCTTGTGAATGTAATAAAGGCTGAAAAATCTTGCTTACAATTTGATTCTCAGATTTCAGTGCAAGTCTGCTTTAAACCTCTTGAATCTACACACATAATTCATCCTTCCTGGCAAAAGCTCTGGTGCTGATTTTCCTTGTAAAATCAATAAACAGAGATAAAGAGGCAAAAGAARTGCTGAGATCTTTGAGCGAAGGGTGTGCTGCTGCTTTTGCAGGTACTTGGGAGAAATGAAATTWAAGGCAATTTCCTCATCTCAAGCTGCTGTTCTTTTTTGTAGGTATTGACTTTCAAATCTTGTTCCTTCTCCAGTTCCTGCAAGGAGAGGAACACTTGCACTGAGCTGAACTCGAGCAGATGGTGTTGGAAAAGTGTGAGCAGGAGAGAGGGACCTGCCACTGCTCTCAAGCACAGATTAAACACAATTTCTCTCTGTGAAAGCCCCTCTTAACATTAGACCTTGGCTATTTTACCTTGAGTATCATCCTTTCCACTTGAATTACAGCAGTGCAGTTTAATTGTAATCAATTACCAAGCTTAAATGTGGTGACTGTTTCAAAAGCTTGGATTTTGCCTGCCTGAGATTTGGCTCTGGATAGCTCTGATTGGCATCAGGAAATTCTGAATTCACGCACAGTGATAATGCAGGTATGAAATCCCAGACTGTTTAGGTGGAAGGAACCTTAAAGTTCATCCTCTCCACTTCCCACTGTCCTGTTTGCTCCAAGCCCATCGTCAGCCCGCACTTGACACTTCCCAGGGATCCAGGGGAGCCACAGCTTCTCTGGAATTCGTGCCAGGCCCCCCACCCTACAGTGAAAATTCCCCCAATTATCCCATTGCATCTGCCCTTCTCAGCCCAAAGCCTTTCCCCTCGCCTGTCACTCCATATCTTGTCAAAATGTCTTTTCCACAGCTCTCCTGTAAGGCCCCCTTGGTTATCTGTACTGCGATAAGGAGTGGACATTGTGCTGGTTCTTGCACTTCTTCAGTCTGTGTGTTTCAGAGAGTTGGAAGGAGAAAAGATTGGATTTCTTTCTTTCTTTCTTTCTTTTCTTTTCTTTCTTTCTTTCTTTCTTTCTTTCTTTCTTTCTTTCTTTCTTCTTCTTTCTTTTCTTTTTCCTTTCTATTCCTTCTCTTTCTTCTTTCCTTCTCTTTCATTTCTTTCGTCTTTTTTCTTGCTATTCATCTTCCTTTCTTCTTTGCCATTTCTTTCATGGTCTTTGTCTTCCCTCTCTTTTCTCTTTCTTCTTTCTGCTCTTTCTCTCTCTTCTTTCTCTCTTGTCTTGTCTCTCTTCTTTCTTTCTTTCTTTCTTTCTTTCTATTTCTTCTTTCTGTCTTTCTTTCTTTCTTTCTTTCTTTCTTTATATCTTTTTTCTTTCTTTCTTTCTTCTCTGCTTTCTCTTCTCTCTTTCTCTTCTCTCTTTCCTATCTTCTCTTTCTCTTCTTCATTTCTTTCTCTCTTTCCTCTTTTAAGCCCAGAAAGGTTTCTTTCTCGGGCTCACTAGAAGCCCAGAGCTGCTTCCCTCGGAGCTGAGGCRTCTCAGGGTGATGCTGGAATATGCAGAGCAGAGAGGGCTTGAAGTATCTCCAGAAGTGCTCAGAGAAGGAGATTTCTCAGATCTTTTCCAGGATAAAGTGTTTTAGTCCCTGATGGTGGCTCTTGGCAGGACCTTTGCAGTGAGGGCTCTTTCATCTGGTGGTGGGATCAGAGTGTGCCAGGCAGTCCATGGAGTCTGTCTGATGCCATGGAGAGCAATTGCTGCCCTTGGGGGAGGATGTGAAGCCACYTCACATCTTCTTTCCTGAGGATTTGGTGTGTTCCTGCTCAGAGCTCCCTGAGCAGGGGCACTGGAGGGTTTTCCCCAAAGAAAYATTTACCTGCTCCTTGTCTCCTCCACATCCACCCCCAGGCCTTTCCCTGGGCTCTGTCTGGGAGCAGCTCTGGATGTCACTGTCAGCCAAGCTGTGACATTCCTGCCCTGTCCCCTGGCCCACCTGTGTCACCTCTCTGTGTGGGAACTGAGCCCTTCCAGGTGAGGGACACTTCTCCAGGATGGTGCCCATGGACCATGTTCTTGGGGCCATCTCTAGTCACAGTAATATTGACATGAAATTTGCTGATCATAATTGGTCTTCACATGGCAGGGTTGTCCCTTCTCTAATTTTTCTTGTCTGACTTGACTATAAAAGTGTTACAGTGTCAGAGGCTTTCTCTGTAGTCCTGTCTGGAGCCTCAAAACTTTAATTTTGTCACAACACAGGACCTTTCTGTGATTGGTCTTTATCCTAACATGCCAAATTCCCTCCTCTGCCAACGTGCCCAGGCCTTAAAATTAAATTAAACCATGGGAAATCCAGACTACTTCAGCAAAAAACCTACAAATTTTGGTCATGAGGTGGCTCAGGGTGGCTGGGGAAGCAGTGCAGATGGAAATCTGCACATCCAAGGGCTCCCTCAGCACAAGATTCTAAAATCAGCACCAAGAGAGATAATTTGCTGTATATTTCTTAATTTATGTGGTTTTAATCCATTAAATCATTTACAAAATGCAATCCCACRTGGTTTAAGGTTTATGGGGAGAGAGAATGAGGCTGCTTTCTCTTGGTGAGCAAAGAAATTCAAAAGCAATAGGTTGCCTTAGGTGGTACCTCAACTAATTCTATTTCTTCATCCCATGGCTACAACTTTAGACTTTACAAAAACTGGTGGTTGGGTTTTTTTTAGGGTTTTTTTGTTGTGTTTTTTTTTGTTGTTTTTTTTTTTTTAAGAAATACAAGACAAATATTGAAACTTCTTAAGTATTCATATTTGAGGCATGTCAAACATCTCGTCTTGGCAGAACCAGGCACACTAMATAAAAGTGTAATAAAATAGATATTCTSCTCCTGTCTGCTGTGACTATGAAATTCCCATTTCAATTTCACTTTTTTTGAACAAAACATTACCTTTTARTGTTTAATCCAGACCTGTAAGGGATGCTGAGCTTTCAAGTTCATGTAGGTTGGATGTCTCATTCTAAGGATGTGGGACTCTGTGGGCTGTGACAGTGGAAGCAACGAACTGGTTTTATTTCTTTAGTGCTTCTTCACAGTTTCTGCAGGCTGGAAGTGCCTCCTTCTAGAAGCAACATCAAATCAAAAGGAGATCTGAGGTTTTCAGTGTTGTGGTTYTTCTCTTTGCACAGCTGGTGCTTCTCAGAGATGTTTCAGATGGGGAAGTGAAACCCCCAGCTTTTATCTGTGGAGCGCTGTGTGTTGATTGCTTGAAGTATTGCAAACTTCCAAGTAGTTAAGTGAAATTTCCAGGAAATTACCATTATTTAGGTCAGCTAAGTGCCTTTGAGTTGCCTTTTGTGTGATTCTGTTTCTAGTTGCAGCCATACTTCAGAAAAAAAATGCAGCTGAAAGAGCAAAYTGCTTTGTTTGTGACAGGATCATGGAATGGTTGGGGTGGGAAGGGACCTGAAAGATCTYATTTCAAACCCCTGCCATGGCCAGGGACACCTTCCACTATCCCAGGCTGCTCCTTGGACACCTCCAGGGATCCAGGGGCAGCCACAGCTTCTCTGGGCACCCTGTGCCAGGGCCTCCCCACCCTCACAGGGAACAATTCCTTCCCAATATCCCATCCATCCCTGCCCTCTGGCAGTGGGAAGCCATTCCCTGTGTCCTGTCCCTCCATGCCTTGTCCCAGGTTCCTCTCCAGCTCTCCTGGAGCCCCTTTAGGCCCTGGAAGGGGCTCTGAGCTCTCCTTGGATCCTTCTCCTCCCCAGGTGAACACCCCCAGCTGATCCAATTCCCACCATCCTCAAAASTTTTGCTTCTTCTGTGAAGTTTCCCAGGTTATGTGTTAGTGCAAGGGAAATGGCCTCAAGCTGCACATGGGGATGTTTAGGTTAGATATGAGGARGGRAAAAAAAAATCACAGAAAGGGTTGTAAAGCATTGGAACAGCTGCTCAGAGCAGGACTAGAGTCACCAAAAATGTGAGTCCTCTTGTTCTATCACCGGGCAGCACTGACAGAACCAGAGGACACAGTCCCAWGCTATGCCAAGGAAGGTATAGGTTGGATATTAGGAAGAAATTTTTCMCAGAAAGAATAATAAAGTACTGGAATGCTCTTCCCAGGGAGGTGGTAGAATCACCATCTCTGGATGTGTTTAAAAAAAGACTGGACATGGCACTTGGTGCTATGCTCTAGTTGAGGTGTTAGGGCATAAGTTGGATTTGATGATCTTAGAGGTTTCTTCCAACCTCATTATTCTGTGATTCTGTGTGGATGTGGCACTTGAGGACATGGTTTAGTGGTGACCCTGGTGATGCTGGTTGATGGTTGGACTCGATGATTTTGGAGGTCTATTCCAACCTCATCATTCTGTGATTCTGTGTGGATGTGGCACTTCAGGACATGGTTTAGTGGTGACCCTGGTGATGCTGGTTGATGGTTGGACTCGATGATCTTAGAGGTCTATTCCAACCTCATTATTCTGTGCTTTCTATGTGGATGTGGCACTTGAGGACATGGTTTAGTGGTGACCCTGGTTGGACTTGATGGACGCTGGTGACCCTGGTTGGACTTGATGATCTTAGAGGTCTCTTCCAACCTCGTTATTCTGTGATTCTGTGATTTCTATGTGGATGTGGCACTTGAGGACGTAGTTTAGTGGTGATGCTGGTTGATGGTTGGACTTGATGATCTTGGAAAACTTAAATGTTTCTGGGATGGTGTGAAACCCAGCAGAGTCTTTGGAGAAGTCTGTGCTGTGTGAAGTGTGTGGCACAAAATGGAATCAGACAGGAGCTCCCCCCGTGCCGTGGGCAATGGAGTGTTTGAATTGAAGGCAGCAGGGTGTTAATGGCAGAGCTGCCTGTCCCTGCCCGGCTTGGTGGCACCTTGGAGCACTCCTGCCAAGCATCATCAGAGTGTCACATCTCCAGGAGATCAGGGGGTGGAGGCTCTGGCAGCTGGGAGTGTTTATTCCATGAGTACCCTGTGTAGTGCTTGTTCTGTGTCGTGACTCTGCCTTTGGTGCTGGGATGAGGCACAAGGGTTTAGAAGAATCCAGGGCTGAGTGGAGCTCTCAGGGTTCAAGTTCTGCCTCTGCTGGCATGAGCCAGCAAGGTCTCGCCCAGAGTGATCCCCACGAGCCATTAAGGCCATGTCTTCCTGGTAAGAGTGATTCCCTTGAGCCACCAAGGATGTGTCCCCTGGCTAAGAGTGACCCCATAAGCCACCAAGGATGTGTCTTCCTTACTTGGAATGAATCCCCATGAGCCACAAGGCCATGTCTCCCTAAGTTGGAGTGACCCCCATGAGCCACCAAGGCCTGGCTCAGTGACCTCCACGAGCCACCAAGGCCTGGCTCTGAGTGGGCCCCCATGAGCCACCAAGGCCTGGCTCAGAGTGATCCCCATGGGCCACCAAGGCCATATTCTCCCTGACCCCTATGAGCACCAAGGCTGTGTCTGCCTGATTTGGAGTGACCCTGATGAGCCACCAAGGCTGTGTCTCCCTAAGTTGGAGTGACCCCCACGAGCCACCAGAGGGCATGCTTCCTGAATCAGAACGATCCCCATGGGCCACCAAGGGCATGGTTCCTAAGTTGGAGTGACCCCCATGAGCCACCAAGGCTGTGTCTCCCTAACTTGGAGTGACCCCCATGAGCCACCAGGCTGTGTCTCCCTAACTTGGAGTGTCCCCCATGAGCCACCAAGGCCATGTCTCCCTAAATCAGAGTGATCCCCATGAGCCACAAGGCCTGGCTCAGTGACCTCCACGAGCCTAAGGCCTGGCTCAGAGTGATCTCCATTGGCCACCAAGGTCATGTCTCCCTAACTTGGAGTGACCCCACAAGCCACTAAGGTTGTGCTTCCCTGGCTCAAAGTGATCCCCAGGAGCCACCAAGGCTGTGTCTCCCTAACTTGGATGGATCCCCATGAGCCACCAAGGCCTGGCTCAGAGTGATCCCCACAAACCACCAAGGCTGTGTCTCCCTAAGTTGGAGTGACCCCCATGAGCCACCAAGGCTGTGTATCCCTAACTTGGAGAGACCCCTATGAGCCACCAGGCTGTGTCTCCCTAAGTTGGAGTGACCTCCATGACCCCATGACCCCACGAGCCACAAGGCCTGGCTCAGTGACCCCAGGTGCCACCAAGGCCTGCTCAGTGACCCCCACGAGCCACCAAGGCCCTGGTTCAGAGTGACCCCATGATCCACCAAGGCCTGGCTCAGTGACACCCAGGAGCCACCAAGGCCTGACTCAGAGTGATTTCATGGGCCACCAAGGCTGTGTCTCCCTAAGTTGAGTGATCCCCATGAGCCAGTGGGGGATCACTGGCTCAGTGACCCCCACAAGCCACCAAGGCCTGGCTCAGAGTGATTCCTACGAGTCACCAAGGCCATGTCTCCCTAACTGGAGTCACCCCCATGAGCCACCAAAGGCCGTGTCTCCCTAAGTTGGAGTGACCCCAGAGCCACCAAGGCTGTGTCTCCCTAAATCAGAGCAATCCCCACGAGCCACCAAGGGCATGGTTCCCTAACTTGGAGTGACCCCCATGAGCCAACACAGGCCTGGCTCAGTGACCTCCACGAGCCACCAAGGCCTGGCTCTGAGTGACCTCCATGGGCCACTAAGGCCTGGTTCAGAGTGATCTCCATTGGCCACCAAGGTCATGTCTCCCTAACTTGGAGTGACCCCCACAAGCCACTAAGGTTGTGCTTCCCTGGCTCAAAGTGATCCCCATGAGCCACCAAGGCTGTGTCTCCCTAACTTGGATGGATCCCCATGAGCAACCAAGGCCTGGCTCAGAGAGATCCCCACAAAGCCACCAAGGCCTGGTTGGAGTGTCCCCCATGAGCCACAAGGCCTGGCTCAGAGAACCCCCCACGATCCACCAAGGCCTGGCTCAGAGTGATCTCCACGGGCCACCAAGGCTGTGTCTCCCTAACTTGGAGTCATCCCCATGAGCCAGTGGGGGAATCACTGGCTCAGTGACCCCCACAAGCCATCAAGGCCTGGCTCATAGTGATCCCTACGAGTCACCAAGGCCATGTCTCCCTAACTTGGAGTCACCCCCATGAGCCACCAAGGCCATGTCTCCCTAACTTGGAGTGACCCCCAGAGCTACCAAGGCTGTGTCTCCCTAAATCAGAGTGATCCCCACAAACCACCAAGGCCTAGCTCAGTGACCCCCACGATCCACCAAGGCCTGGCTCAGTGACCCCATGAGCCACCAAGGCCTGGCTCAGCCACCAAAGCCTGCTCAGTGTGGTCCCCAGAAGCCACCGAGTCTGTGCCTTGCTGCCCGTGGCAGATCCATGGAGGCTCAGGGAAGCAGGGCTGGCTGCTGTGTGTGGAGCCTGAACAAATGGCTCATTTGCATGGTGGCCTCACATGTTTGCAGAGTCTGTTTTGGGCTGGAAAGTGCTCGGCTTCACTTTCTGGTGAGCAGGTGTTTGGCAAGGAAGGAGCCATCACACCATCAGCTGGGAGAGAGGAGGAATCTGCTCCCCGAGTGTTGATTCAGAAGTCATGGCTGCTGTTCAGGAAACTTTTRTTGGAAGAGTTTTCTGAAGTTCTTTCCTTGAAAATGAAACGAGACACCTGCTGGGCTCCCACTCTTGTGCTTGTAACTCCCTTCTTCCCTGGGAGAAATCCTGACTTCTGTCAGGAGTTGTGCAGAGCCACAAGGTCCCTCTTCAGCCTCCTTTTCTCCAGGCTGAGCCCCTTTCTCAGCCCCTCCTGGTGCTCCAGCCCCTTCCCCAGCTCTGTTCCCATCCCTGGACAYTCTCCAGCCCCTCAATGTCCCTGTGAGGGGCTCAGAAGTGTCCSCAGGGCTGGAGGTGCCTCAGCAGTGCCAGGCACAGAGGGACCATCACTGCCCTGGTCCTGCTGSCTGCACTATTAAATTGATTCATTAAATTAGTCAGTGTTGCCTTGTCTCTTAGTTACTGTGGAGTTCTCATTTATCTGCTGTTTGCAAGGTTTCCTTTAGGACTGAACTTCTGGCCATGACTCAAAATAAAGCCACAATTCCAGATTTGATTCAGACCTCAYCAGGTGCCCCAAAGGGATTCTTGGGCTCTGTGGTGATTTTTGCTCATCCTGGTATCCTGTTTGTATCTGCTGTGTTCCTGAGTTGCCAAATGGATGAGTTTAGGCTCTTTTGCTYTTTTTTTTCCTGACTCCATGGATCYCTGAGGTGATGGCTGGAGCTGTGGGACTCTGTGTGGGCTCTTCCTCCTCAGCATTCCCACATCCCTGTCTGTGGGTTTGTGTTTGGATTGGCGAGTGGGAATTACCATTTTTTAAAACACTCCTGCAGCTTTGCAAGCTTTCATCCTGAAAACATGAAGCCTGTCTGCCCTTTCCTCCTGGAATGATTACAGAAGGGTTTTAGCTTTAGGGAGCATATTGGACAGAAGCTGCTGTTGGAAGGCAGAGGTGCAAATGGGATTTCCTAAACGCAGCCTTGCTCCAGCTCTGCCCTTGTGTAACACAGTGGCAAAAATAGCAGCTCTTTCTGGGAAAACTGGAGCAGTTTTGGAAGGTCCCACCTGTTCTGTGCTCCTTATAGTTCCTTTATGTTCCTTACAGTGCATTTACCAGAGGGATTTTGGCCCTGTGGGAGCTGGGCACAGCAGCAGCCACGGAGCTGGGGCTGTTGCCTTTTTCTGTGGCCCTTTTGTGGGGATAAGTAGGTCAGTGGCACCAGTGCTGCTCGTGACACTTCCCCCTGAAAGCAGAGCAGAGCTCTGGGGCTGTTTCCTGGCCTCTTGCTTTATTCAGRGTTACGTGTTTGGCCTTCAAACTGGCACAGGGTGATGGCTCCAGTCTGCTGCTGTGGCACTGCCTTTCTTCTGAGGCTCTGAGCCTCTCATCCCACAGCACAAACGTGCTGAGGGACTCAGRGGATCCCTGTGCTGCTGCTGGGTCTGGATATGGAAAGGTGATGGGAGAAAATGCTGGCAAGGGGTTCCCATTTCTMCCAGAACCTTTTATTCCAGATTACCCCATGCTGCTTCCCTGGTGGTGAAGCCCCTGTGAGGGGTTAATACATTGTCTCAGCAATTTTGAGTTGATGTAGAGTGAGTTTTGGACAGGAAGTTCTATTGTTCATTTGTTTTGGCCTTCATTTTGAGGACCTCAGAGCATTTTAMAAAGAGCTACCCCTGCTCTGGAAAACCAGCAGAAGGTCCTGGAATATATTGGAATATATTGTATTGGAATATATGTACTGGAATATATTCTCTTCCAAAAAACCCCCAAACTTCAGAGCTACATGACTGGAGGGTCAACAATAAGCACCCTTTCCTCCTTCCTTTTATTCTTTTATTGTGTTTAACTTGTTGGTGTTCAATGCCTCTTTTTAAATTATTKTTTTATGYTTCCAGTTTRAGTTTTTGTATGTTGCTGGCATTTCTTGCTCCCATGCTCAGATTTTATTTCAGTCAGAGCTATGAAATAGTTGAAGTCAGACCAGCACAAGATGATTAATTTTTCCTGTCTCCCAAGATCATCTTTTGAGACTATCAAGACATATGTTCTCAAATAGATTCCTGGCAGTGTGGGGGTTATGGGAATGGCTGAGCAAGGCTGTGCCCTTTCCTTCCTGTAAAACTGGGATGGTTGGAAGATGCCAATCAATCAATTTTGTGTAGTGCTTACACCTTTTGCTCAAAACAAATTTGTAAGATGCTTTACATCCTGCTGAACGGGAAGTAGCTTTCGATTATATTTCTCCTCTCAGCTGCTMTTTGTGACCCATGAACTCCCTGGTGAATTCCCAAGGAATGCTGCRAGCCAGGGAACAGGAGCAGAATTCCCTGAGGTTGTGCAGAGGGGTCTGAGGCACAGCTGGGAACCAAACCCCAGCCACCCAACACCCTGCCCTTGCCTTCACTGCTGTACAAGAATTTCCTCCTGCTGTGCCTCTAATAGAAACTGCAGGGCCAAATGAAGTGGGCAGATTGGAATCGCTGCTGCTGAGTTATCCCAGCGGTGGAATTACYGCAGCCCTCTGCTTTTCCCTACTAATTTGGAAAGTTTGCTGCCTCTTCCTCCCCCTCCCTCCCTCCCAGAGCTCCACCTTGCCACATTCCAGSCTCTGCCTTGTGGGAAAAAAGAGCCCGAATGACCAGAAAGGGCCCAGATGTTGTGGCTGGGGGCAGGAAGCACAAGTCAGCTCTGCCTGATTTGTGAAGCTAAAAATAGTGAGAGCATTAATACAAATTTCTTCTTTCAGCTGCCTGGGCAGCCTGGCCTCTCCAGAGGCATCTTCCATGTGGGAGCCCTGAGCACAGGGAGCAGGGCAGGCAGCTCGTTAGATTAATTCCTCAGTGCCTTGGTTCCCTTGTTTTATTTGCATTACAGGAGTGCCTGCAGGCCTGAGTGCAGCTGTGTGAGCCTAAAGATGCTCTGGATGAATTTCAGAGTAAGGAAATGTAGTGAGTGACAGGGAGGGGACAGAACCTGCAGCCACGTGGCACCGACAGCAATAAACCTGGGGTGAGTTGTTTGTTTTCTGTCTGTGAATGCCTTCAGCTCTTCCCCAGGCTCCTCACTGGGAGCTTGGTGGGTAATTGGGAAAAGCAGGCACTGAAGCAGTACAGGAGGAGGGTGATTGCTTGGGATGGTCTGTGTGGATGGTGAATGTCCTGCACAACCTTCYAGAGTCACTCTAAATCCCCTTCTCAGTGATTTCATGTCAGGGGCAGCCACTGGGAGAGCACATTTGGGCATCTGGGGAACTGGGGAGTGTCTGGACAGCATTTTCCAGCCTTATGGGTGGGGTGGGGAGGGTGGGAACAACGTGATCAAAGTGGCTTTTGTTCCCTGCAGCATAGATTATAGTAATGTTGCTATGGCCACAAATCTCCCTCAAATTGCTGCAGACAATTCATGAATTTCCTTTTTTATTACATCCTAACACTGAAAACCAGCGAGGCTGCCAGAAACCTCTCCCAGGGAAATCTGTAACCGCTGGAGATGTCAGGAGCTGCAGGAGGGGCTGCAATACAGGTAGTGTGAATATTGCTGTACTGGGGGATGCTGTAAAAAAGGGAATCTCTTGCTGCTGAAACTTTGGGATTATTGGGAGGTGAAGTAATTAAATTAACCCAAAATATCTAGCTGCTCACTTTGATCCCACGACTCCTGRTTAATTAGTTATTCTCATCTCCAGGGTAATTGGAGTATCAGCATGCCTGAGTCATAGGCAGTGGAGCCCTGTAAGCTTTATCCTGTTTTTCTTCCTTTCCCAAGGAAGCTGTGTGGTCAGGAGAGCCTCACCTGGCACAGCAGTGGGAGATCCCTGGCAGTGCTTCCTGCTGCTGCAGCACATGGGAAGTTTTATTTTATCCTCCTGTTTGTAGCTTTGCTCACTCACAAAGGAGCAAAATTCAGCTGCTCTGAGCACTGGGGGTGAGGGATTTGTGATTGRTTTCTTTCTGGTTTAAGTCAGGCTGTACATCTTGTGTGAAATCACTCATCAGAAACTCTTGTCTTTGTGGGCAGAGAGGGAGGGAGAGGGGAGGAAGTCGGTTTTGGTTGCAGCTTTCTCACCCCACAGCTCCCTGKGAATTGGTCTGTGGGGGTTCTCTCAGGGCTTGGGGAACAGGGCTGTGAACAGGACTCCTAAACACCACTTGGTCACTGCCTTCTGTGGCCCTGGGCAAGTCATTTAGCTGTTTCTTGCTTTAATTGGCCTAATTAGTGCCTTCAAGGTATCTCAAATTTCTGGTAATTGCTGCTTCTGGTTGTACACCAAGGCAGTGACCAAGAGCCCTGGGCATGTTCAGCCTGGTTCCTTGTTAGTCTGTAGCCAAATAAACATCAAAACTCCTTTTGCTGTTTGATGTGACAGCTTGGAGGTGATGACTGAGCTTGGAATCCCAGATGGTTTGGGCTGGAAGGACCTTAAAGCTCATCCCATTCCCCTGCCATGAGCAGGGACACCTTTCCACTGTCCCAGGTTACTCCAGCCTGGCCTGGGACACTTCCAGGGSTGGGGCAGCCACAGCTTAACCCAAAGCCTGGCTGTGACCATTCCAGCACTCAGATTGTACTGCTGTGACCTTGTCTGGAAATCAAACCTCATGTTATTTTCATCAATTTATTAATTTGATCCTCACTGAAACCCATCCTTRGTCCTTGTCCTCTTCTGGATCATGGGGTAGATTTTTTGGTTCCATGTGACAGAGCACGAGCTTCTCTCTTCATTTCACAAGCTTAGACTCACATTTTGTGTGTCTACATTTTGTRTTTTTTGAGGAACTGCCAGATTTATGCTTATTAAATATGATGGAACCTTTCTGCCCAAGAGTAGAAATCATGGAAACAGGATTTGGCTTTTCAGGGACCCTAAAGATGTAGTTCCAACCCCCTCCCCTGGGCAGGTTGTGCCTTTCAAGTGTCTGGGTAAAGCCCAGCCAGTGTTTTGGTTCTTTCATGTTTATGGTTTGGATCTTTCATGTTTATGGTTTGTTCTTCTTGGGCTGTCTGGTTTTTGTGGGTATTGTGGGTCCCTTGTGCAGTGCTTCAGCAAGGATCAGCATTTTGGGGTGACTCTACACAAAGCTCAGGAAGAAATCCTGATGATTTACTGGAGCCTCCTGGAGCACTTCTGTGATGAGAYAGAGAAGGACAAATGTGGAGGAACTCAGAAATCAATGAGGATTGTGTGGAGATGGAAACAAAGGAGGGAAGTGTCCTGGAGGAGGAATGGGGGATGAGGAGACACATTCAGTTTGTGGGCAGARGCCATACACCCTCATTTCATTCTTTTATTTCTCCTGTGTTTTTAACTTCCTTCTCGTGCACTGTACCCACACTTTTAGTTAAGAAGAGAAATAAAATACTGAAACTGTTTTGGCAGCTTCAAAGGCAGGAAATCCACATTACTGTGGTGAGTTTTCATCAGCCTGTTCTCACACTGGTGGCCTGAGCTTTGCCACCCTCAAGTGCCCTTCCCATGGCACAGTGAGCTCAGACTGGGCTGTTGGGCCTCTCTGAGCTCCATGTGTGGCTGGAGAAATCCAGGCTATCCAGAATGGACAGGCTTGGACAGCTCCAGCACCCACTGCCCTGCTCAGTGCAGTTCTGTTGTCCCACATTCATGGTGAATTCTCATGTTCACCCCACAAATGGCTTATGGCTTATAACTGATTGAGCAGAAAGATTTATGTTCAGAGGAAGTCATAAATAAGCTCTTTAGTGTGCTAAATGTTAGTGTGATGTTTTTCTTCCTCCAGAACTGGAATGCTTGGCACAAGAAGGATGTGGATCTGTTAGAGTGGGTCCAGAGGAGGCCACAGAGATGCTCCAAGGGCTGGAGCCCCTCAGCTCTGGAGCCAGGCTGGGAGAGCTGGGGGTGTTCACCTGGAGAAGAGAAGGATCCAGGGAGAGCTCAGAGCCCCTCCCAGGGCCTAAAGGGGCTCCAGGAGAGCTGGAGAGGGACTGGGGACAAGGGATGGAGGGACAGGACACAGGGAATGGCTTCCCACTGCCAGAGGGCAGGGATAGATGAGAATTTGGGAAGGAATTCCTGGCTGTGAGGGTGGAGAGGCCCTGGCAGAGGTTGCCCAGAGAAGCTGTGGCTGCCCCTGGATCCCTGGGAGTGTCCAAGGCCAGGTTGGAGAGGGCTTGGAGCAGCCTGGGTAGTGGAAGGTGTCCCTGCCCATGGCAGGGGGTGGAACAGGATGAGATTTAAGGCTCCTCCCAGCCAAACCATTCTGTGATYCCATGAAATTCCCCCTTGCCCAGTTTTTTGAAGAGTCTTTGACAAGATGATCTTTCGGGTCCCTTCAASCCAGACCATTCTGTGATGATTTGAAGTGTCACAAATGTGTGTCAAGTGTGGGTCCTTTGTAGTCTCTGTGGCCACATTTTGCAGAGGACACAGCCTGCAGCAAACAGCACACGTGGCTCCAGGTATGTTCCTGTGAGAGGGATGGATCTGTTCTCTGGTGCAGGGAATTCTCTGCCATGCAGCAGGTGGAATGTGCTGCTTCCCACCCAGAACTTGCTGATTTTTCTTTTCCTTCTTTCCCACTGAATTCTTCACTGCCAGGCTCGGGTGGGTTCAGGAGCTTTGTCATAAAAAACTTCCAGCTCTAATCCCTCAGTGTGCCATCAAAACACAGATAAAAAATAATACAGGTCATACTTGGTGTGTGTGTGTGGAGGCAGGGAGGGGCTGGGARGTGGATTTTTGGAGGAAGGACTGGTTGGAAATCTTCCCCAATTCCATTTCTGTAATCTGTGTTTAACATTCTTGTTCTGTGCTTCAGCCCCTCACCTTTAACTGGAGTGCTCTGAGATTGCTTATCTGAAAGAGATGGAGGTTCATTATGTTAATTGGCTCTGAAATGACTGCAGCAAATATCAGTAATTGGTATTATTATTCTGCTCTTGTTGTGTCCTAGGGTTTCCAGGGAGCAGAAATGAATATGGAAACCTGCTCTTTGTGCTGTGCTTGCTGTTGGAACCTCACGTGAGGCTGTTCAGTGATTCTGAAAAATAGCAAAGAGTGGGACTGGTGACATGGAGAGGGGAAAGATCCCTGCTCAGAGATGTCTGTGTTTAATCCCAGCTCCAGGAGAGCTCCCTGCTCTGACTGGGGGGAGTCAGAACTGTGAATACAGCGAAGACACGGCCACTTGCCAGATGAACTATGGATGTGTGGCTGGAAAATTGATTTTAGGAGGGAGCAAGCGTGGAATAAACTGGTGCTGCCACTCCTGACTGTGCTGCCTAAAATTGTTTGGAGAAAGGATAACTCCTTCTGGCATGGTGTGTCTGCCTGCTGCTGACAGCACTATTTCTACCCAGTTATGAGAAGGTTTTTCCTCAAAACTCTTCTCTCCCAGCTCTCTGCTTTGTCCAGAATGGTTTTGTCCCTCATGAGGTAGAGTGGAGCTTTCCTGCTGGTGCTGACAGGAGTGAGCTGGGGCATAAATTGATCCTTTCTAAGCTGCAAAGCAGAGCAACATTTTGGTAATTTGCTGTAATGGGATCTCTGTGCTCAGCAGAATTTGTAATGTCAGTTGGGATTTGGTGTGGATGGGAGGACATCAGAAAGAAGAGAGGGTGGCTGGATGGGGCAACAGTGGGGCAGCTYTGATCTCTCTGTGAGCAGGGACAGGACACAGGGAATGGCTGGAGCCACGAATATCCAACCTAAACMAGGAAKGTTTAAGTTGRATATCAGGAAAAGGTTCTTCTCMAGAGGRTRTGGGACACTGGAGCAGCTCCCCAGGGAATGGGCACAKCCCAGAAGCTGCCAGAGCTCCAGGAGAGTTTGGACAACCCTCTCAGGGATGCACAGTKGGGATTGTTGGGGTGTCTGTGCAGGGCCAGGGTTTGAATTGAGATCCTTGTGGTCCAACCCTGGATATTCCATGATTCTATAATGGATGAGGAATTTAAGAAATTCGGGGTAGGAGCCAGAAGCTGGAGTAAGGACAGGATTAGCAGGTAAGAAAGCAGCTCCACAGACAGGAAATGAGTGTGGTGGTGTTCGCAGGGGTCCTGGGATGAGGAAGCAGACGAGATCTTGACTCCATGTTTCAGAAGCTGATTTATTTATTTTTATGATATATATTATATTAAAAATATACTAAAAGAATAGAAGAAAGGATTTCATCAGAAGGCGCTAAGAATAGAAAAGGAATGAATAACAAAAGCTTGTGATGACTGAGACAGTCCAAGCAGCTGGACTGTGATTGGCCATTAATTAGAAACACCACAGAGACCAATCACAGATCACCTGTTGCATTCCACAGCAGCAGGATAATCAATGTTTACATTTTGTTCCTGAGGCCTCTCAGCTTCTCAGGAGAAAAAATCCTAAGGAAAGGATTTTTCATAAAACATGTCTGTGACAAATGAGAGTGAAGGAAATGTGAAACAAACTGCTTTTAGTTCCTTTCTTTCTAAGCCCATCTGTTTGTTTAACTCTGTTCCCTGGTCATCCCTAGGGGTCTGGCTCTGGCAGAGGGCTGGAGGGTGACACGCTGAGGAGTGCTGGGCTGCTGTTGATCCATGCCTAGCCATGACTGGGATCTGGCCAGGRCACCCAGGAGGAATTTGAGAGAGGCCTGTGGCCATCCTGACTGGAGGGAGAGTAAACCATGCTCAGTGTGAAAAACGCCAATCACTTGTTTTGAAAATTTTAAAAGTTTCATAGTAATCAAATGGTTATAAAAATAGGAATACAATTAGAGTAATAATAAATGATTACTAAATTATTGTCCAATGAATTTGGACAATTTGAATTAGGACAATATGAGACAAGAGACAAAGAGTTATGGATGTCCAGGTACCTTTTTCAGGGCAGCACAAGCCCGAAAAAGGACACACATTAACAAAGGATTAACCCCTAACAACAGCAGCCTGTTGCATATTCATACACTTCATACCTGATGCATAAATTCCATTCAAACACAGGATTCTGTCTGGTCATCCTCAACTTCTTCTTTTGAATCCTAACAGCGCCTTCAGGTGGGAAGAAGTTCGTTTCTTCTGATAATGGGGCAATAAATTCTTTATCTCTGAAAGATTCAGGTGTCCTGTGGCTGCTATCTCGCTGTGAGTCCTTTCTTTAAAAAAAGTATCCTACATAGCATCGTTTCTATTTTAACATTTTTTATAACCTAAAACTCTATTTATCACACTACTTTAAGAGAATGAATCCAGCATTACTTTCTAACACAACACATACCATTTTCATTTGAATGTTTGCAAAAAGCCAATCATAAAATACATGCATTTTTCACACTCAGTGTGTRGGGCACAGGAGTTATTCCTTCTGCATTGTGGAAAAGCAGGTGTTTGTAATGATTCCCCTCCTGTTCCTTCCTGTCCTGTAGCAGCCAGGCTGGAAGTTACCAAGGGAGTTGATTTTTCCATCCCTGTGGTYCTGTAATCAAACCCCAACTACGTTTGTTCRGACCAAATCACAAATACCTGAGGGWATTTGTATTATAATATCTGTAAATCAAGCCAGGTGCTGATTGCACTTTTACCCTCATCTCCAACTCCAAGCATCCTGGTTTCTTCTCCTGCTCTCTGCTTTTCCAAGCATTAGTTTGCTTGGCAAAACCAGAGGGATYTGCATCACCTCTCCAGCACTGGAATCACTGCTGATGCTCATTAAAAGCTRARTTCCAGTTTTGGAGGTGCTGTGAGKGGAGAGGAGTGTTAGAGCCATGTTACAGCTGTATGGGATACTTAAAAAGAATGGAAGATACTGATTTGCAGAAGGAGAGCTGCTTGGAGGCAGTGGATGAGAACATGKTGGGCAAGGGAGTCCTTTTTTTCTCTCCAGCTGCCTCGTGGATGCCTGGAGCTTTGTAAAGAAATTTGCCACAGTCTGATGCACCCATTGTGGAATTAAGGACAAACTTTGATGCTACTGTTTTAGGACTGTTTCCTTATTATTTGAATCTTTGCTCAGAAAAAAGTCTCAAGGTTTTTTTTCACCGTGTCTCTGAGTCTTGTCTGAGCAGCACAAGACACTGTTGACCTTTCAGTGGACTCAGATTTTCTGAAGTTTCACCTCTTTTYATTTAATTTCTAATTTTTAAAAATAAAATATTCCTTAGATTCAAGTTGGAATGGTACAACTTCCATCTGGGAACTATTTTAGATGTAATTTGAAAAAACAGACTGTAAAACACACCCTCATAAAAACAGTTTGTCCTTTCCAATGTACTAGAAAATGATTCTCAGCAGCCTCTTAATGCCCTCTGCTYGCCTGTATTTAAGCTCCATGACATGCTCAGAGACACAGTTACACTGGATTTTAATACTGAGTCATACATAAATTCCCAGTATGGATCATTTGGGGGAGATTAATATGGAGAATATGTTAATAGTGAAGAATTTGAAGTCATTGCAGATTTTGCAGCCCTGAGTGTGCACAAGGAGCTTGGTGACTGTAAAGTTCCTGTCCGGTTTGGCTTGAAAATGAGATCACTCAAAAAATGTGCCTTTAACTTTGGAAATTGTGTGGATGTGCASAAATACTCCTGCCTTAGAAACATGGAATCCCAGAATGGTTTGGGTTGGAAGGGACTTCAAAAGGTCATCTCATCCCATCCCTTGGGCAGGGACACATCCCACTGTCCCAGGCTGCTCCAAGCCCTGTCCAGCCTGGCCTTGGACACTTCCAGGGATGGAACAGCCACAGCTTCTCTGGGCACCCTGTGCCAGGGCCTTCCCACCCTCCCAGCCAAGAATTCCCTCCCAATATCCCATCCATCCCTGCCTTGTGTCCTGTTCTTGTCCCATTCCCTGTGTCAGGAGCCTCCCCACCCTCCCAGCCAAAAATTCCTTCCCAAATCCCATCCAACCCTGCCCTGTGTCCTGTCCTTCTCCCATTCCCTGTGCTAGGGGCCTCCCCACCCTCTCAGCCAAAAATTCCTTCCCAAATCCCATCCAACCCTGCCCTGTGTCTGTGGGAAGCCATTCCCTGTGTTAGGAGCCTCCCCACCCTCTCAGCCAAAAATTCCTTCCCAAATCCCATCCATCCCTGCCTTGTGTCCTGTTCTTGTCCCATTCCCTGTGCCAGGGCCTCCTCATCCTTCCAGCCAACAATTCCTTCCCAATATCCCATCTAACCCTGCCTTGTGTCCTGTCCAGGTCCCATTCCCTGTGCCAGGAGCCTCTTCATCCTCCCAGCCAAGAATTCCCTCCCAATATCCCATCTATCCCTGCCTTGTGTCCTGTCCTTGTCCCATTCCCTGTGTCCTGTCCCTCGTGGCACTATCCAAAAGTGTGGATCAGTTTTTTGCAGGTTTCTGGACCCCAGCTCCCCACTTTTGGCTYTTTAGCATTCCTTGTGCCTCCAGCTCTAGTCAGGGGCAATTTTTTGGTACRAGGCAGGAGCGAGGCACCGCTTACCAGCTTGAGGATTTACCAGCTGATCCCATCAATTTTCCATAGGGTGCCACTGATTTCCCAGGCTTTGATTTGATGCTGTTTTTCATGAGCATCTCCCTCAGCCCCAGGGAGGTCCCTTGATTAAGTCATTAGTGCTCTGTGGGACCTCATGGGGAGCCCAGGCTGCCTCAAATAATGAGCTGAGACAAGAGTGGCAGCATCAGATGGATCCTGCCCCATCCCTTCCCCTTCTATTTCCTTATTTTTCATGGTGGGCTTGGTTACAGTGCCATCTGATTTTTGTGAGAGGAATTTTTTTGTGGAGAAATAAAATTGGGCAAGGATTGTGTAAAAATAATGTCTGGCCATGTTTGGCTTGCCCTTCCTCTTCTTCATCCCCAGCTTCAGGGTTTGCTGGAGACTTTWAAAAAACCAAACAAAACAAATCAAACACCAAATTGCTTTTGAGTAACGTGAAATCCTGATTATGGAAATGTGAATAATGTATCACAACACACATTCATGTTCTGCCTGCTCAGAAATCCTGCTGGTGGCCTGTGCATGGGCATCTAAAGGGAATTTAAAAAAAAACTTGTTGGGGTGGCTGTGTGAAACCAATACCTTCATGATGGTTTTGGGTGTAARGCAGCACTGATGTGTATTTTATAGATAAATAAACTGTTGAGGTCTTTTCCAAAGGAGCAKGCAGCCTAAATTGGGTATTGCAGCAAAGCAAAGCAGCAGAGAAGGGTGGATGAGGAGCCCTGAGAGGGGATTGATGGATGTTGTTAATCTGGGAGAGGGGAATGGTGCCATTCCTAAGCTTTTTCTGTGTTTGAAAATCCTGTTTTCAATTGTTCTTATCATGCCAAACTTCAGGTAGAACAGAACATTCCAACTAATTGCTTGCTGGTGCTTTTTGGGAAGACTAATGCAAACTGTTCAGCTGTTTTGGAGGATGAGACTGAGMAAATACATTTCCTCACAATTAAAAATAAATACAAATAAAGGCAGGGTGACCAATTTGAGTCACGGTGCCTCTGCACTTGGGAGCAATGATTGGATAYTTGGCAAATACCTCATTTGCAGTTCCCATAAAAATCCACCAAAGCTGGGCCAGTTGGAAAACACTGAGGGAATAAGGGCAGGGAATTAAGAGGGAGAGGAGGGAGAAAAACTGTATTTCTAAATTATCACTGAATACCACCCTCGGGTTGGATCCTGTCCTCACTGTTCCCATGGACTGTGTCATTTTGGGGAAGCTGCTGGAAACAATCTCTGCAGAAAAAATTCTTCCCAGAGCACTGGTTTTGAACAGCCTGGATTTAGTTTTTGCAGAGATGATGGAATTCAGTGGGACCTGCCCTCTCTGTGTGTGCCTGTATGTGAAAATATGTATTTATATATAGGTGTGTGGTGGTGAGGATGATAAAATATCCCTGTWTGTAAATGTGAAAGTGTTTAAGGATGGGGTTTGGAGCAACCTGGGGTAGTGGAAAGTGTCTCTGCTCTGGATGAGCTTTTGGGTCCCTTTCAACCCAAACCATTCTGTAATATATTAAAAAAAGAGGCATCCCCTCATGAGCAGAAKCTGCTGGTCCTTGCCCATCCACTGTGGCTCCTGTCCTTATGGAAGGACAATATTGGTGCTTTAAGAGCCAAATTTGGGTGGAAACAGCTACAGAAGATTTTAGAAAACACAGTTGTACAAATTGTATTTCTGTAGGAATCCAGGCTGGAGGTGGGATGGTGCATTGGGCTCTTGGCTTGGAGCCTCATGGGGGACAATGGGGATCAAAACCTTCATTTTTCTTTTGGTGGAGGTGGTGGTGACCTGCAAGACAAAGAAACATGGCAAAATAAGCATTACAGAATATTTTGTCTTCCTGATCCAGGAAATTTTTGTGGCACARTGGTTGAGATGACCACACATGTCCCCCATGCTGAGTTAACCCAGCAGGAATTAGTGCAGGAGATGTTCCAGTGTAACAAACCAAACCAACAAAAACCTGCTGGACTTTGAGATGGAGCCTGTGACAAAATGAGCAGAGCTCTGGACTTCACAGCCTCTAATAAAGGTTTTGCAGGTGTTGAAGTTACAGAATTWAACATCACTGCTGGTGGCACCACCCATCGTTCCTGTGGTGACAAAAGCCTGCAGGAATTCCAGGTAAACAGGAGGAAAATGTGAGAGTCACTGAAGGATGATTTGTCTTATCTGCTGGGCAAACACTCAGATTTGCCAGTTTTCCAGGTTATTTTTGTTTGATAGAGGACAGATAAGCAGATTCATTTTTTAAGSACCTCTTCTTGTGCTTAATCAATTTTCTCTTGTCTGTAGTGAAAAGAAATTGAGTGTCAAATTTGTGCTTAAAGGGAGGAGTAGGTTCTCTGTGAGCTGCTCTGAACAAATCCATCTTTGTGTGACCAGGCAGCATCAGAGCTGTCATGAAGATCCTGTGAGCCCCCGTCTCTGCTCTTTTTTATCAGAATAGGAAATAAAAGTCATGGAAAAGCTGTGATAAAGCTGTAAATGTGATCATGGGAGTTCTTGGGAGTAGCTGCATCCTGGCCCTTGTGATTTTCATCAAGTACAGAGAACAGGAAAATCTGTGGAGTTTACAACACCAGTGGAGTAATAAATTGTTCCAAGAATATGAAAAATGACTTAGAGCAATTCTGATGATTTTTAAACTGGAGGATGRAGTSAGCAGGGTGGGCTGTGCCTGGGGCAGAGGGCTCAGCCCTCCAGGAWCTGTGCAAAGGTACTTGTGGTTGCACTGAGCAGCCAAATCTGCTTCAGTTCCCCAAGTAACAAGTGTTTAATGCCATCTATGGACATGTGAGCTGGGAAACAGGAACAAAGGATGTTTTTACTGCAAAAACTGAATTTCTGAAAATACTGTTCAAGTAGCTGATTTAGCTCCGATATCCGTGTGTTAAAATAGATGTGGGAAAAGCTGGAGRTCCTGCAGAAGGAGCAGCAGGGCAGTTTTGGATCAGGATGAAAATATCTAGAGTTGAACTTTTAAACTCTCCCACTGTGCTTATRGGTCAGGAAAGAGACCAAAACTTGAATCCCTTCTCTGGGAGCAGCTGCTTGGGTGACATTGAAAGGTAGRCATGGGCTGGGATGGAACTCCCAGGAAGGGATGGATTTGCTGCCTCTGAATTTATCTTTGGAGGTTGAACTTGTTTTTTCTTTACCTGTGGGAATGCTGAGATATCCAGAGAAGGTGACACCAGCTTGGTGGCAGCGAGCAAAGGAAGTTTTCATTGCCTTTCTTGAAGACAAAATCTCAAGGCACATTTTCTGCTGTGAAAGCAAAATGCTGTGGTGGAACAGAGGGTGGCTTTGCACCATAAAATCCTGGAAATTCTTGCTTGGATCAGTTCCTTTCAAATAAATTTTGGCAGTGGGCTGGGAGCTTAGGAGAGTTTTCTGGAAGGGGATTGTTGCCACTTTTATGTGTTCTTCCTGCTGTAGAAGGAAGAACTGTGCCAAGACAGATTCTGATGTGCCTGGAGTTATTCTTTGCAGCAGTTCATTTACCCCTGCTGAGCATCCCTGACTTCCTGGTAATTCTCTGTGCCACTCAACTGGTTTAAGGTGAAAAGGATTTGTRAAATCCCCAGCTGTTGGTTCAGGTGAAAAGGAACACCAAGAACCTTCATTTGAAGGTCCAGTTTTTATCCCTGAAAGTCTTGAGCCTCTCGTCAAAGAGTGATGCTTGCCAAGTGATTTCTTTAATAAAGTTTTTGTGAGTTGATAAGGGAAAAAAATTCCTTCTTTCTCCTCAAAATTAAGTCCCATCATGGAATCATTTAGGTTGGAAGACTTCTCTAAGATTATTGAGTCCAGCTCTGCCAAAACCACCACTGACCCATGTCCCCAAGTGCACATCCCACACAGCATCTAAATCCCTCCATGGATGGGGGTCCACCACTGCCCTGGGCAGCTCTTCCAGACCTGGACAACTCTTTTGGGGAAGAAATTTTTCCTAATACCAATTGAAATATTGTCTTTTTCTTTGGCTCCTTGTTTGATAAATGTAGGATAACATGAATGTCTTGAGGCTACTGGAGTATGTGCAAAGTGATTTCTTTAATAAAATTTTTCTGAGTTAGATAAGGGGAAAAAATTCCTTCTTTACCCTCAAAATTAAGTCCCAATCATAGAATCATTATTAGGTTGGAAGACTTCTCTAAGATTATTGAGTCCAGCTCTGCCAAACCCACTGATCCATGTCCCCAGTGTCACATCCACACAGCATCTAAATCCCTCCAGGGATGGGGGCTCCACCACTGCCCTGGGCAGCTGTGCCAGGCTGGACAACTCTTTTGGGGAAGAAATTATTCCTAATACAATGAAATATTGTCTTTTGTCTTGTGGCTCCTTGGAATAAATGTTAGGAGTAACAGTTCCACAGTAAATGTCCTGTTTTCCTTATCCACCCTCATTTCCATGTTGGAAATCCCTGTTCATTTCTTCTTTTCCTCTCTATGGTTTTCAGACTTGAGCTTGCTGAGGGAGTTCAGGGATTTTTAAAGGGAATCTTTGTCCCTTTGGTATTTCAGTGGTCACTTGGCCATCCAAAGGTCAAGGTTGAGAGTTGTGTCTCTCCTGCAAGAGGGCATTTAAGGAGAATTTTGGCACCTGGGGTGAGTGATTGGGAGCACACAGAGCTCTCATTGGAGCATTTCCAGCCTGAGTTATGCCCTGCCTTGTGAGCTGGCAGCCTCCTGCTCAGCTGAAGGTAAATTATTACCTTAAATCCCTTTCCCTTCTGGTGACTCAGCAGCTTTATGGCATCTCCAACCTGCCTAAATTTGGATCTGAGTCTGAACCCTGCAAAGTCTGTGAAGGTGCAGGATAAGGACAAGGCAGGAGAAACTTGGCAGGTTTGGACTTGAYTCTTGGGGCCAGGGAGGATAATTTCCCAATTTGTTTCTGGGAARTCACTTGGTTTTGTTCAGGTTTATGGAAGAAACTAACAGTTTATCCTTCACCAGCCTGTTAAAATTCCTTTCTCACAAYGGGATCATAAAATCTTTGACTTTCTCTCTGCTTGCAACAACAGGTTTTGATTTCCCTGATTGTGGCAAATAGGGCTCTCTGGAGTTTTTTATGGAGATTTCTCCCCCCACAGACCCCTCCTGTGTTATCCCACTCATAATAACAGGATTCCCAAGCACTTTTTCATTTCCAGCTCAGCTCGACATGTCCTTTTCTGGAGGATTAATGTGCTGGGTAACCTCTGTGCATAAACAATTCAGGAGCAAATACTGGAGAGCAAATGCAGTTAATGGACCCTGATGGTTTTTTGGCCATTTTTATGGGACATGTTGCCTGAATTAGCCTGGGAAATTTTTCTGCTCTTAAATATCAGAGCTCAATTTAATGTTTTGTGTTGTCCAAACATCTGCTGGACTTTGGCATCTCCTTAATGGCACTTGGAGTGGGAGTGCCAGGAATGCTTTCCAGAGCTGTGGATCTGTGCTTCTGTTGCTCTGTCTCCATCATGCTGGCCTTCAACTCAGGTTGGAGCATCCCAGGAATTATTTCCTGGGCATATTTCTGTATTAGGTTGTAATATTTGTCTGCATTAATGCAGGAGAATGAGCTTAAATAGTTGTACTGAAACCAAATTTTAGATTGGCAGTGACACCTCTGACAGTGGGAGAAGTAATGGTGGTGCAGGCAGGTGAGGGAAAGAAAAAACCAGCCTGGATAAGAGCCTTGAAAGAAGAGAAAATAGGGAAGCAAGTGGAGATAATTGTCAGGGAAGAGTGAGATGGAAGCAAATTGGGATGTTTTTGTGACCAGGAGTAAAGGAAAAAGCTTTTTGGTGAATTCTGTGAGGATGAACAGAGGAAAATGGACAAATTTCTCTGGCTGGTGACAAGAAGAGGTGAGAAGATAAAACTGAGAGCATTAAATATCCCAAGATGCCATTTAGTGCTGTGTGTTCCCTCCCCCATGAACAGGGATTGCTCCAGGCCACCTGGCGCTGCAAATTCTCCATCCCTGTTTCCTGTGGGGCAGGAGGAGATCTGTGTACATATCTGTGAGGCTGGGTTTAATTTCCAGGAGGATGTAGGTCTTGTTTATGTTGGAGCAGCAAGCAGGAGAGGCCAGGAAGAGACCATGTGTGTAAGAGCAGGGCTGGATTCCCTGTGGAGCAGAGGAGCCTTCCTGGGCATCTCTCCACAGCTGCTCTCTGCATCAGGCATGGGGGAAAAAAAAAAAAAAAAGCAATTAAAATGTTCTTTAGAAAAGATAACAACAGCAAAGTTCTGTTTCAAAGGATGGAAGGCTCYTTATCCACTAAATTCATCCCATCACATAGATTCCTGTGATCTCCAGAGACCTTTAGGAGCTGCAGCTCACCACATCAAAGGAGTGTCCGTGGGGCTTGGAGTGCAACCATGGAATATTCAGGTGCCACAGGGGGTTCACAAGGCTCTGAGTCCGTGCCCAGGGAACAGATATTCCCTTGCTAAGACACCATCTGACAGCCTCCCCCTTCCAGACAACTCTGCATCAAAGGTGACCTGAAAAACTTTTTTTAATACATTAAAACATGTCCCAGACTTAAAAATGCCAAAGTCCAGGTTTAAGAACTTTCCCTCTGCTTAAAAGATGTTTCTTTGCAGAGTAAGTTTTGCTTTTCCTCACAGATTTTAAGCTCTGGGAACCATGGGCCTCTGTCCTGGCACAATGTCTGCATGTGCTGAAGGGGGACATGCAGGGACCCACAGCAGGGGGCAGTTGAGAATGATYCATGCTCCAAAACTTGGGTGGCATCATCTGATATTCTGCTGGCTTCCCACTGCCAGAGGGCAGGGCTGGATGGGATTTTGGGAAGRAATTCYTGGCTGGGAGGGTGTGGAGGCCYTGGCACAGGGTGCCCAGAGAAGCTGTGGCTGCCCCYKGATCCCTGGCAGTGCCCAAGGCCAGGYTGGATGGGGTGAGGACGAGGATTTCTCTCCTCTGCCCGTGGCACAGAGTGACCAGGGTCCAGCAGTGTCCCCTCTGTGCTGAGTCAGGATCAGTGCAGGTCCCTGTGAGCCCTTCCAGCCTTGGCTCTCCCTCTCTGCAAGCGCCCCAAGAGCTGRTTTGGGGTGAGCCACGTGTGTTCCATGGCTTGCTGAGTGTGGGTAGGAGATGGGGACCTCAGGAAAGCTCAGCACCCTGGGGAGCAGTGGGGACACCAAGCTCAGTCCCACCATTGTCTGCTGCCCAAAGCCCTGCAGAGCTTTGGCCAGGAATGG
>NDFG01000447.1:17912-74723 GCA_002167245.1 Sporophila hypoxantha | reverse complement strand
GGAATGGCCCAGGAATGGCCCTTGTTCCTTTGAATTGGAATGGCCCAGGAATGGCCCTTGTTCCTTTGACCTGGAATGGCCCAGGAATGGCCCTTGTTCCTTTGACCTGGAATGGCCCTGGAATGGCCCTTGTTCCTTCCACCCTCCCACAAAGGAACTGTTGCAGATTGCAAGGCAAGATGGATTCTATCACCATCTGGATGGCAGATTATCTTTTGTCAAGGGGGCAGTTTGCCTTATCTCTCTCTCTGAGTGATCACAATCACTCCTCCCTCAGGAGGGGACAGCTGCTGATAACAGCTATTGGATGTCCCTGCATGGCTGATAAGAACTACAGCATCCCATTGGGAGATGGGAGCCCAGAGGGAGGAGCCAAGCATTCCTACCTGGATATAATCTGGAGATTCTGGAATACCAACACAGCTTCTCCACTGGATTCCCCAGAGGAACAGCAGCTGCCTCTTCTGGATCTTTGGAGGAAGACTACCTRTGACAGTGTTCACAGGGGTCCCAGGATGAGGGAAGAGACGAGGATCTGACTCCATGTTTCAGAAGGCTTGATTTAGTATTTTATGATATATATTATATTAAAAGTATACTAAAAGAATAGAAGAAAGGATTTCATCAGAAGGCTGGCTAAGAATAGAAAAAGAAAGAATGAATAACAAAGGCTTGTGTCTCAGACAGAGAGTCTGAGCCAGCTGGACTGTGATTGGCCATTAATTAGAAACAACCACATGAGACCAATCACAGATGCACCTGTTGCATTCCACAGCAGCAGATAATTATTGTTTACCTTTTGTTTCTGAGGCCTCTGAGCTTCTCAGGAGAAAAAATCCTAAGGAAAGGATTTTTCATAAAAGATGTCTGTGACAAATTACCCCCTTTTCTACAGGATCCCTGCTCCAGCAGATCCATACCAGACACTGCAGGAGGACTGCAGCCACAATTCCAATTGGACTGCTACCAACACCCTGACCCACAGGTTTCAGTTCTGACTCTGTCAATATTGTTTTAGTTTACTACATTGTTTATTTTATCCTTTTATTTTCTTCYCTATTAAAGAACTGTTATTTCCTGCTCCCATATTTTTGCCTGAGAGCCCCTTRGTTTAAAATTTATAGCAATTCAGAGSKGTGGGGAGGGTTTACAYTCTCCATTTCAGGGGAGGCTCCTGCCTTCCTTAGCAGACTCCTGTYTTTCCAAACTGAGACAGTAACATTTCCCTGTTTTCCTGGGATAGTTTCCCTGATGGGATGTGGAATGGAGTGCCAGGCAAGCAGCCAGCAGACATCTCAGCATCTCTGTGTTCCTCCCCTCCAGGCCTGCAGTGTCCAGGGCAGCTGGCTGAGGCCACCTCTGGACAAGTGAGTGAACAGAGCAGCCCCTCATGTCCCAAACCTGAGCTGTGAAATCCAAAACCTGGATTTGAAAAAATCCCACTTTTACATCACTCCATGGCATTCAGTRACAAATAAAYCCCACAACCTGGGGAGGGWTTTTACTCCARCATGGATAAAGGAGATGTTGAAGTGACAGGGAACTTCCCTGCTCGCCTTTTGTGGGGACAATACAAACCAGCAGAGCAGAAAGACATCCAAAATATCACTTTTCAAAGCAGCAACAGATMTTTYTGTCAAAGKAGWGATTTCACAAGGATGGGCATGGCTGGATTCATGGCAAAACAATCAATGGGGATGAAAACCAACATTTCCCTGAGTTCAAGGAATTAATTTTATTTTGATCATCCATAGAGGAGTCCAGCAGAACCCTGGCATGCTGCTGGGACAGGAATTTTCAAAACATTTCTCCTCTGGCCAGCACTCCTGGAGGCTTTCCTGGATTGGGTCTGTGCCAGCCTCATTGTGCTCCAGTTTGTCACCTGCCTTGCTGTGTCCCAGCAGATGTGACAGAGCACTGCTGGCTCCTGATGGTGGGAAGAGTTTCTGTGTGTTCCTGTGGTTTGGCAGAGCTGCAGAAATCACCATTTCCCCCCTGTTTGATTGTTTTATGGATCCCCCTCCCCTTCTGCCAAGTGGGAATAACRTTGCAGAAAGTGCCTGTCCCCGTGAGGGAACAATTTGGTGGCATTCAGGAGTTGCTGAGTCTTGAGCAGCTTCTGCTGGTCCAGCCAGTTCTTTGAAAGTTGGATTTTTTGGTTTGGTTTTTTTTTTTTTTTTGCTCAAATAGCAGCTTGAGATGGGCCAGAAACTGTTGTGACARTGCCTCTAAAATCCTTAAGCTGCTTGAATCACTCCAAGGAGCCAGGCAATAAAAGAGCTGGAATAAAATGTATCCCTCAATGTCCTTCACTTCTGCTGACAGCTGCAGTTTAAATTACTGGCACAACCCTTTAGCATGGCTGGCTTGTAAAAACTAATAAAATGTAAAATGAAGTTTGAACAGAGACTTGCCACCTTTTCTCTGGTGGAGAGTAGGGAGAAATCACACTTTTTTTTGGGGGGTGAGCCTCTGCTGGAGTGCTGTTATTGCTTTAATGACAGTGATCAGAATAAAATATTAATATATGCTGGAATTSTTACATCATATTAATTATATAGTGTTTATTAGACAAGGGCCTTCACTTTAATATAAAGTGGCATTTATTCTGTGAGGAGTTTGATGTTTTCCACAGCTTACATTAAAATTAGGCTTTTTAAAAAAACTCTTAAGCTCTCTTCTAGTGGAAGGTGTCCCTGGCYATGGCAGGGGGTTGAAATGAGATGATATTTGAGGTTCCTTTTAACCCAAAAAATTSTGKGACTCTCAGGAGAGTGGTTTGTYTGSCTGATGGATTTGGGCATCCCAKTGCCAYGTGCTCTGATTCCTTGGCTCCTTTGCCCCAGGTGACCAGAGTTGCAAAATAATTGGTGACTGAATTAAAAAAATGGCAGATTTTTATTTTGTAAGGTGTCAGCATTCCAAGCTTCCAAGATTCCAGGAAACAACTCCAGGTTCCTTTTAACCCAGACAATTCTGGACTCTCAGGAGAGTGGTTTGTTTGGGATTTGGGCATCCATTGCCACATGCTCTGATTCCTTGGCTCCTTGTCCCAAGTGACCAGTGGTTTCATGGACAATAATTGTGGCTTTGAAGGAAAAAAAAAGGCAGATTTTTATTTGTAAACTGTCAGCATTCCAACTTGCATGAAACATCTCCAGGTTCCTTTTAACCCAACAGTTCTGTGACTCTCAGGAGAGTGGTTTGTTTGCCTGATGGATTTGGGCATCCCATTGCCACATGCTCTGATTCCTTGGCTCTTTGCCCAGGTGACCAGACTTTTAGGAAAATAATAGGTGGCTTGAAGGAAAATAAAAGGCAGATTTTTATTTGGTAAGCTGTCAGCATTCCAAGCTTGCCATGAAACATCTCCAGAGCTGSGAGAGGCAGCGAGGGCTGTGCAGATGCTGCAGCGTGGGTGAGGTTTGGAGTGGATATTTCACAGGTCACATTGAGATGAAACCCTCAGCTGTGGCTGTTGAGAAACATCTTCACTCTTCTGGAGAACTCTGGGAGGAACTTTGCAATCAGGGAAGGAAGGAGGGTTCTCTAGAAGGGTCCTGGCTGTTGTTGTTTCTGCAAACATTTTGTAGCTGATGGAACCGTGCCAGGACCTGCAGTCTGCCAGGAGGGACCAGCTCCCATCACCAAGTGTTTCCTTCTTTGTTTCCCAAAGATGTGGGCACTCAGGAAGTGTTTTGCCAGCTGAAGTGAAAGGGATGGAAGGGGATGGAAGCAGCCTTTATAAAGCAGCAGCAGCATCCAAGGACCAGCCCTGAGTCCCTGCMGGGAGCTGGGACTGGGGAGAGGCTGTGAGTATGGAACACATTAGTGAGAGTCAGGGTGGGGAGAGGGAGGTTGAGATGCTCTGCTGTCCCAGAGGCTGTGTGGGAGGATGAAGGCAGGATGTGGATGATCCTTTTTGTTTTGAAACAAAGGGAAATGCCACTGACTTCACCCGAGAAGGATAATCCTGGAGCCTTGGGCTTTTCTTAACAAAAGGTATTTTATTTTTCTTTTAATTTTTTTTTTGTCTGTTTGTCTGCTGAGATCAGAAGGGTTGTTTGYAGCAGAGGTGTGGCTGAGAGAGGATTTGAGCTAGGGGAGAAACTGGATGAAGAATTGGTGGGAATTGCTGGGCTTGAGGCTGGACTTGGTGGGTGGAACTCGTGGTKTGTCACGGAACAGGTCGGGCTGGGTGGCTTGCAGTGATCCTCTTGGACCTTGGCACTTATGGAACAATGGAGATAATGACTTTATTTAATATTTTTGTGGGAAGTGATCCCATGGATGTAACCTGAGAGCTGTCAATTATCAGGTGTTGTACAGGAAGAATTTTGGGTGAAGTGAGRAAGTTGAGAATGCCTGGAAGGGGCTCAGAGCTGATGGAGCAGGGAGCTGCTGATGACCCACATCTGATCYCTTTTAGATTTGCACTATCCCTTCTCCAGGTGATCTCATTTGTGCCTGATTCCCCCTTCAGCCTSCCTTACTCCCCAGCAGCCCAAATTGTCAAACTTGTGGGAGYTYCCAGGCTTAAGACCACRTCATAAATCACAGAATCCCAGAATGGTTTGRGAGGMAAGGAACCTTAAAGCTCATCTTGTTCCACACCCTGCCATGGGCAGGGCCACCTTCCTCTCCCCCAGGTTGCTCAGTCCCTGTTTGGAGAGGTCCAGAAGGAATGTTTGTGTCAGAATGCCTCTCTTGCACGATGCCTCGAGGCCATGCAGAACTTATTTCATGACTCCATGTGGTTTTGTCTGTGTTTTTTCTGTTAAACAGGAGGGAAACCCTTGAGATCAGCACTGGGAGAAAGAAGAGAGGTGGAGAAGGAGTCRATGTGAGATGTGGGACAGGTCTGAGCCCAGGAGCTGAGGGACAACAGGTAAAGCACAAAGGAGCTCTGCAGTGTCAGGCTGCTCCATGCCTGGGGTTAAGTCGCTTCTTCCCTTGCTGGATTTTAAAATAATTCACCAAAACATCTCACACACTTCTAACAACACTCTCATCCTCCCCATAGTCCAGTTGAAATAATGTTGAGATGAGAAAAGCTTGTAAAAATAGGGCAGGACCAGCGCAGTGTCACCCCCAGAGCTTTAATCAAGCTCCTTACATATTTTTTGGCCATCAGCTCTTTCATTTAATCATCCATTAATTGCTGAAAGTTTTAGCCAAATTCATTTGGCAGAAGTTGCAGGTGAAGAAGCAGCATTTCACAAYATTCTGGTTTCAGCAGTTTTCAATTCTGATTTTAAAAGCAGTGTTGAATGTCACTAATGGTCTGAGCTCAGTGTCTGGGTGCCTTGGGATCCAAATCCCTGCACACAGCTCAGGGGGAAGTTGGGCTCTGAACATTTTTCTTCTTTAGCATCATTCTCTGGGCAGATTCYTGTCCCCAAACTCTTTGTAATCAAGGTGTGAGGATTAGTCCATGGGTGCTGATCACAGCTCTGGTGGGGGTGTGTGGTTCTCTGGGAGCCTTCCAATCCCACTGCAGAGGCTGGAATTGCTGCCAGCAGCACATTTCTCCTTCCCCAGTTTTCTTCTCACTCCTGTAAGGAAGCCAGAGGATGAGATGAGATTTTGTGCCCTGTGCTGAGCTCCTTCAGGCAAACTCAGGCTTTGGAGTATTGTCAAAACTGCTGATGAGTTTGGGCTCCAGCAAAGGTGTCAGGAGTGAAGCAGAGGAGTCAGGGAGTGGCATTTCCTGGCACAGGGACACAAGGACAGCACGGGGCAGTGGCATCCTGCACAAAGCTGCTCTGTCAGCCCAAGTTCTGGAGTGGAAGCAGCACGTGGATTGTGACTGGGAGCCACCAGAGTTCCTCCAGTCAGAATCTGGCTGCTAAATCTGATTCCTGCTCTCAGGAAAACTTGGATGAGGTGTGATGGGCTGTGGTTCAGCACAAAGCACACGAGGTGCTCTCAGGGTCCCTTGTGGCCATGAACTCTGCTCCTCTGTGAAGAGATCACAGCTGCAGCTCCAAGGACACACACRTGGCCAGTCCAAGCCCCTGTTTTGACTCCCTGTCAGAGGATTTCTCCWGGAGCACTGTGTCCTTGGGAGCCGTGCTTGGAGCATCTGCTCTGGATATTCTTGGGCTGAACTGCTTCCAGCAGGCTTAGCAACTGTGCCTGTGATTTCCTGCAGGAAATCCAACCATGCAGGGTGCTGTTCAGCTTATGGGACTGTGACTATCAAACCATCATGGCATTCTTAASTTGACTTTTTTTATTACTTTTTAAAAACCTGGTAGCTGTCTCCCCACCCCCAACCCCATTTCTGTGCATCTATGGAGTTTTGTTTTTTTTTCCTGCCTTGTTCAAGTGAAAGAGTAAATCCTTTTTGATTTATTCCAGAGCAGCCCTCGAGCTCAGCTCCTGTGAGAGCCTGCTGACTTRGAGTTCAAAAGATCTCACAGCTTTGAGGCCAGGCTGTGGTCTTCCATCTTGTCTCAAAGTTWAACTGAAAGAGAAAATTCCTTTTCTTCTTAAAAAGAAAATCACCATGCTGTGTAAGGGAATCAGACTTACCTGGAGCAGCAGAGAATGCCAACATGCAGAATTCCAGGTTAAAAACCTGGTTGTTTAGCAAGGCTTTATTTTCAAGCACTGAGCACGTTGTTTAGGAAGTGTTTTATGGAGATAAATACTCCTTTAAAAGCAATGCTGTTGCCTGGCTGGGATCCAGCCTGTGATCCTACATTAAAGCATTTTTTGGGTGTTTAAATCACTACATTACCACGGTGGCTAGAAATGGAAGTTCTTATCCCTGACTTCCAGCAGATCTGCAGGGTTAGATGACATTTTAGGAAGAAATTCTTTACTCTAAGAGTGGTGGTGAGGTGAATAGAATTCCCAGAGAAGCTGTGGCTGCCTCTGGATTTCTGGCAGTGTCCAAGGCCAGGTTGGACAGGGTTTGGAGCAGCCTGGGATAGTGGAAAGTGTCTCTGCCCATGGCAGGGGTGGRATGGGATGCTCTTTAAAGTCCTTTCCAGCCCAAATCATTGCATGATTCAATGAGGTGCAGACATATCTGGCATATATATGTGTGTGTGTATGATTTATATACATATATAGAACAAAACAAACGTATAAGAACTATTTATATCCTATTCCACTTCCACAGGACCCTGCTTAGTCCAGATTTATGCAGTTGTGGCTGCAGCTGTGAGCTTGGAAGGGCAGAGATAATGGATAGAAGACTTTTAATAACTGTAGGGACTCTCCTTTTACAATCCAGCTCCTCTGAGCAAGGTGACCTTGGCTCTGACTTGGAAATCCAGCCYTGCAGGGGAAGGAGATGCTGATCCATGGAACAAAATCTTGGCCAGACAGCAGCAGAAGAGAAAGCACAGGTTGGGCTGGTGGAGTTTCCAGCACTCTTGAAGTTGTCAGGCTTGCAGTTMAAACTATGGGTGCTCTCCCAAATTTGAATTTACACCTGGCAGTGGTGTATCTCTGTTTTTTAGAAAGCTCCAGTCCTGGAGTGGAGAGAGAAGCAGCTTTTTTACAGCAGCACAAAGGACTGGCAGCATAGGTGACAGCTCAGGTAGCCCTCAGAGGTGTGAGGGAAATCTCACATGTGGTTTTCTCAGCAGGACCTCTTCCAGAAATTCTTCTTCAGAGTTTTGGGCTGTGAGAGTATGCATGGGAACACCTTGGTGTTTTACCCCCTTTTCAGGAAAAAATGTTGAAAGTTGAAAAAAAAATGTTGAAAGAAAGCTGCAACTGCAGTGATTCTTCTGCTATGTGTGGGTACAGTAAAGGGCACAGAGCTGAGGTGACAGTAAAGGACAGGGAACAGAGTGGCTCTTCGCTCTTTCTCCAGCAGAGAAAACCACACCTGACCTTCTGCCATGTTCTGAGCCAGCAATAAAGTTAATATTAAGTTGCAGGCTTGCAGTTCAAACTATGGTGCTCTCCCGATTGGAATTTACACCTGGCAGTGGTGTATCTCTGTTTTTTAAAAAGCTCCAGTCCTGCTATGGAGAGAGAAGCAGCTTTTTACAGCAGCACAAAGGACTGGCAGCATAGGTGACAGC
The DNA here is from genome assembly GCA_002167245.1 of Sporophila hypoxantha. Classification (NCBI taxonomy): domain Eukaryota; kingdom Metazoa; phylum Chordata; class Aves; order Passeriformes; family Thraupidae; genus Sporophila; species Sporophila hypoxantha. The sequence continues at coordinate 66,675 of NDFG01000447.1, read as the reverse complement.
TCAGGTAGCCCTCAGAGGTGTGAGGAAAATCTCACATGGTGTTTCTTCAGCAGAACTCTTCCAGAAATTCTTTCTTTCAAAGTTTTGGGGCCTGTGGAAGTGTGCGTGGGAACACCTTGGTGTTTTTACCCCCTTTTCAGGAAAAAATGTTGAAAGTTGAAAAAAAAAATGTTGAAAGAAAGCTGCAACTGCAGTGATTTTTTCTGCATGTGTGGGTACAGTAAAGGCAGAGAGCTCAGGTGACAGTAAAGGACAGGGAACAGAGTGGCTCTTCCTGCTCTTTCTCCAGCAGAGAAAACCCACATCCTGACCTTCCTGCCTAGCAAATAAGTATATATAAGTTGTCAGGCTTGCAGTTCAAAACTATGGGTGCTCTCCAGATTGGAATTTACACCTGGCAGTTGTATTCTTTTTTTAAAAAAGCTCCAGTCCTGGAGTGGAGAGAGAAGCAGCTTTTTTACAGCAGCACAAAGGACTGGCAGCATAGGTACAGCTCAGGTAGCCCTCAGAGGTGTGAGGGAAATCTCACATGGTGTTTTCTCAGCAGAACTCTTCCAGAAATCCTTTCTTTCAAAGTTTTTGGGCCTGTGAGAGTGTGCATGGGAACACCTTGGTGTTTTTACCCCCTTTTCAGGAAAAAATGTTGAAAGTTGAAAAAAAAATGTTGAAAGAAAGCTAACTGCAGTGATTCTCCTGCCATGTGTGGGTACATAAAGGCAGAGAGCTCAGGTGACAGTAAAGGACAGGGAACAGAGTGGCTCTTCCTGCTCTTTCCTTCAGCAGAGAAACCCCACATCTGACCTTCTGCCATGTTCTGAGCCGCAATAAAATATAATTAGTGTCAGGCTTGAGTCTAAAACTATGGGTGCTCTCAAATTTGAATTTACACCTGGCAGTGGTGTATCTCTGTTTTTTAAAAGCTCCAGTCCTGGGAGTGAGCAGTTTTTTACAGCAGCACAAAGGATTGGCAGCATAGGTGACAGCTCAGGTAGCCTCTCAGAGGTGTGAGGGAAATCTCACATGGTGTTTTCTCAGCAGAACTCTTCCAGAAATCCTTTCTTTCAAATGTTTTGGGCCTGTGGAGAGTGTGCATGGGAAACCTGTGTGTTTTACCCCCTTTTCAGGAAAAAATGTGTAAATCAAACTGAACTGCAGGAGTGATTCTTCTGGCATGTGTGGGTACAGTAAAGGCACAGAGCTCAGGTGACATTAAAGGACAGGGAACAGAGTGGCTCTTCTGCTGTTCTTGTGCCCACTCTTCTGCTCTTTCTCAGCAGGGAAAACCCACATCCTGACCTTCTGCCATGTGTCTGAGCCTGCATAAAATAGGAATATGTTTTTTTTTCCCAAATCTAATTTGAAACATGATGACTGGACCGTTCTTAAACAGCTTCCAAGTTAACAATAAAGAAACTTCACAGAGTGCTTGGCAGGAGCCTCTGTACATCATTTAGATCATAATCAGATGCATTAACACATTTTGTATGGATCTCATGGGGGCCAGGAAGAYGAGGTGTGCTGGGTAATTTCTTTCCAGATTTCTTTACCTGATTGTTTATTACTCTTGGGGACTTCATTTGTGGTCCAAATGTCACCAGCAGAATCCTGCTGCTTCATGTGCCTGCATTCAGAGTAGCTGCTGGTGAGGCTTCAAATTCCTTAATTGCTCTGTTCTCTCAGTCTTTCCATCCAAAGGGAGGATGGGGAGAGAGAGAGGGAAGGGGAACAAAAGCAAGGACCCAAATCCTGCAAACTGCTGAGCTTCCCCTCTGCCTGGAGCTCCATGGGAGGGAAGGTGCTGAGMGTGCTCCTTGTTTCCCACTGAGTACAATCAGAAGCTGCTGCTGGAGAGCTGCATGGGGGAAACACTTCCTCTCTCTCCCTTTCCCTTTGAGATGTTCAACAGCAGCAGCTTTAATTTTATAAATCTCCTGAAAGCTTTTCCACACTTAGAGAAGAGAAATGGTTGTGTGTCTCTCGCTTTGCTTGATTGTTTTGCCATGAATCCAGCCATGCCCATCCTTGTGAAATCTCTCYTKTGACAGAAAGATCTGTTGCTGCTTTGAAAAGTGATWKTTTGGATGTCTTTCTGCTCTGCTGGTTTGTATTGTCCCCACAAAAGCTGGGAAGGGAAGTTCCCTGTCACTTCAACATCTCCTTTATCCATGYTGGAGTAAAAACCCTCCCCAGGTTGTGGGATTTATTTGTTACTGAATGCCATGGAGTGATGTAAAAGTGGGATTTTTTTCAAATCCAGGTTTTGGATTTCACAGCTCAGGTTTGGGACATGAGGGGCTGCTCTGTTCACTCACTTGTCCACCAGTGGTGGCCTCAGCCAGCTGCCATTGATCCACAAGTTGGCACAACCAGGAATGAAACCTCCAAGGCAAGTCAGATTTGGCCTGGGTGTTTGGGCAGGTGAGAAAACTCAAGAACGTGACAATGGCTGGCTCACACCCCTGGATTTGGGCCAGGAAACAGACCCAAAACAGGACCACAGCAGTCCACACCAAAACCACAGAGCTCCCTTTTTTTTCAGTGCCTGATAATGGTACTGAAAACCACCCCAGACTAGAGGAGAAGCATGGATTTGTTTGCCTCTTYTTTATTTTTTCTCTTCAATAATTGTTTATCAACATCAGGTGATGATGCAACAACATCCCAGATTAGCTGAGCTCATAAAGTGGCTTTTACCACAGAGCATAATGATGRTGGAGAAGTGAGTATCCTTAAAAATCAGAGTTGATGGGGTTGCTGAAGTTCCATTTTGTGTTCTGAGTGAATCCCTGTGTCTCACCCTGTGCCTCCAGTGCCTTGTGCTGTTGAAATGTCCACAGGGAGAGGGTGAAGAGCTGAGAGTTTGGGRCCTCTCCCACAAACTCCTGCCTTTCCCTGGGTTTTCCAGCTAAGTGCAGARGAATGGAGTTACTTGCAGGATATTCTCCCTCAAGGTATAAAAGTTAAGGTTGTTTTGCTCTCCTGAGCAAACCCTTTTACCTCCATCTCACGATTCAAAATTGGCAGGAGAGCCTCAGAGCAGCCTGATGCAGGCTCTGAAGGTTCATGTGAGCAGGGCAGGCAGGAATGCACGAGATGCAGAAAATATCCCCAGTCCCTTTGCTGTTTATAGCCATGGCACAAGCATTTCCTTGCTCCCAGTGCYCAAGTTCCCAGCTGGGATTGATGAATTCTCCTTAGGTCAGTGGCACACACAGTTTGGACAAGCTTGATGGCTTCTGGGTCCAGCCAGCAGARCTGCTGCTGAGCAGGAGGAATGAGGAATTCAGGTTGTCTTTAACATGGGAATTCACTCTGCTACTTTAAACTGACAGGGGGCAGAGTTAGATTGGATTTTAGGAAGAAATTCCTTACTCAGAAGGTGGTGAGGCCCTGGCACAGGRTGCTCAGAGAAGCTGTGGCTGCTCCTGTATCCCTGGAAGTGTCCAAAGCCAGGTTGGATGGGRTTTGGAGCAACCTGGCATAGTGGAAGGTGTCCCTTCCCATGGTAGAATGATAAAAATCATCAGTGGATGATTTTTAAGATCYCTTCTAATCCAAACCATTCTGTAATTCTGTGATTCTGTATGGGAGATGCTCTTTAAATATCACAAGGAAGGGAATAGACATAAATAAGGCACAACTGGAAAGATGAAACAACTCTTCTGGTGGTTGGAAATGRGAATAAAGTGCATTTTTGTGTATCAGGCAGAAGGATGCTGCCTGTTGTCAACGTGTGTGGTTGCCCTCCTCTGGTTGGAAACAGAACAACCTCCCAAGACTGGAGACTTTTTTTGGGGCAGGACTGTTGTGCTTCTTCAGAGTGACTTTGGAAAGAGTCAGGATGATTGTAGATGCTGGGAATTGGTCAGTGCAAGGTCTCACCCTTCATTTGCAAAGCCACCCTGGGCAAAGGGCGACTTCTGAGCTGCTGGATGGGGACAAACTGTGCAGAGCCAAGGGATGCACCAAAGCCAGAACATGTCACTAACATGGACAAACTCTGCAGAGGTGGGTGCAGGGCTTGGAGAGGCTGCAGAACACAGCTTGCTGCAAGATGTGGCTCTGAGGAACCTGTCACCAAGGCCTGGTGACCCCACAGCCCTGTCACACCTCAGAGCAGGCAGCTGACCCCTGCCCGCATCTCTGCTTGGTGCAGCTGGCTTGAGTTATGCATCAGGCTGAGAATTAYGTGACAGATTTCATTAGCAAATCATTTGCTGACCTTCAGTTTTATGAAAACAGTCTGAAAGTGAGTTTATCAGCAGTTAGCTGTTCCAGCAGAGAGCAGAGGCTTAGAGGATTTAAGGGAGCTGCATCCAGCACTGGTGATTTCCACTCGGGTGTGTTAGACCGTGTCCTTGAAGGCTGCTGATGCTAAGCCAGGTAATCCTGGTCAGCAAAAAAACTGACTTGTGCTTTTTGGGATTTTTTTTTTTCCATCTGGATCAGGACCAGCAAAGTCAGGGAGATAGCTRTGTGCTTTGCAAGAGTGTCTTAAGGGTGAAACCTTTGCTCTGCATTTGGAGCCATTCCAAAATGTGAATCCTAGGAACTATAGATTTTGTCTTCTATGGATTTTGGCAAGACAGTTGTTGGAGCAGCTGAAAGGGAAATGAACCTGAGAGGAGCTTTTGACTTTGGTGAAACTCAATAGTTACTTTCCAGTAACAGTGAGGCATTAAAAAAAAGGCCAAATCTGATGACATCTGCAATTCAGACAGCATCTAATCCATGCCTTTTTTTCTCTCACTACAGCAACCAGACAGGATCCAGGGTGGGATGTGCACACCTTGTGTATTTCCYTGCATGTTGGATACACAGAAGGATCTGGGGAAATGATTGGAATTTACACCTGGCAGTGGTGTATCYCTGTTTTTTAAAAAGCTCCAGTCCTGGAGCAGAGAGCTGGTCCTTAAAGGCTGTCCCTTAAATGTCTTTTAATGCCAGCCCAACCCATTTAATCTCACAGYGTTGCTCTCATGAATGTTTTATCACCTCCTACAAGAATTAAGTCCTACAATGCCACTAAAACACGTTGAATTTTAGTGTGAAAGTGGTGAAAGTGTCTTAACTGAAGAGATGTATTCCTGTGTCCAGAGGTAAATGTTGAAGAGAGGGAAGCAMAGTGTGCAGGGAGGCTCCTCTGCCACCAGCTCATACATCCAGTGAAAAGCTTACTAAGAGTTATTTTTATTACCCATTACAGCTTTATCTAGTTCAGATATCTCCAGGAAAGGCTTCCACCTTCTCTCTGGCATTTCTGTGAATTGTAGAACAAACAAGTTTGGAAGGGATCTTTGGAAGTCTCTAATTCAATGTCCTGCTTGTGGCAAAGGAAGATGAGATTGCTCRAGGCTTTGTCCAGTTGAGGTTTGACTGTGCTGGGCTGGACTCTCCAGGCTCCTCTTCCAGTAATTGGTTTTCCTACTGAATATCCACACAGGAGAATATTCAGTAACCTGAATATCCACACAGGAGGATACTCAATAACCTTGCTGCTGTCAGGGTAATCAGCATCTGCCAAGGATGGTTTCAGWAGACAAATCAATGAGGTGCAGTTTGCCCACAGCACATCTTCTTACCCTTCATGGCCATGGRAATGGATTCCAGGAGGATTTGCTGCATCCATCCCTGCCCACAGCCTTCAGCTGGCAGCAAGGTGTTGCTGTCCTCTTTATTCCAGGTACAAACCCTCTGCAGGGTGAGTTTGTGCTGTCAAAGTTAATACTCAGAAAATGAGTGCAGGTAACCTTGGCTTCCTCTTGACTTGGCTGCTCATGAGCTTTCATTGCCTTCTCTAATAAAACCTTCACAATTGCTTAGAGACACTTAAAAGTTGTTAATGTTTAAATAAAGGGATTAATTTCAGGCCTCCTGCTGCTAAACTTGTAYGTTGGAATTTTGAGGAAGTGCCTTTTCCCCGCGAGGTGTGAACAAAGCCTTTGATCAGCTAAATGGGCTGGAACTCGTGGTGAGGAGCCACTGAACTCCTCAGCATTGATCTGCACTTGCCAGGCAATGGAARCTATTAAAATGGCTCCAGGAAGAGTAAATACACAAGGATTTTAGGGCATAGATCTAGGCAGGTGCCTCAGGAATGCCTGCCCTTTAAACCTGTTCCTGCTGTTGATTTTATTGATGATTGAATTGGTATTTTAACATTTCCTTGCCTTTGTTTCCCCACCTATAAATGACTCGTGCCTTCCTTTTGGGTTATTGAGCTTGGCTGACACATATAAAAATTGTCAAGGTAGGGTGCCAAGAGCACACAAACTATTTTATTTTTAGTGTCTTTTGAAATCTTGGACTTTTTGTTCTCCCTTTTATCTGTCTCTTTCTTTTTAATCACACYAAATGGAAATAAATTCAATCACAGCTGGTGCTGGAGAAGAATCATTAAGCCCATCCAGCTGGCTGTCTCGAGGCCAGAGTGGGATTGTTCCCTGTGCTGCATTTCCAAAGTATTTTATCTCCTTTAGCCCTGTGTTTGTGGAGTGATGAGCTCCTTTCACTTCTGTCTGCTCCCGTCATCGATCCGGGCTATTTTTAGGTGGCTGTAAGTAAATGGACATCAGGCACTGTGGGAAGGGGACTGGGTTATTTTTGGAAACCCATCAGCAGCCGTTCTGGCAGGTCCTGCTGTGGGATTTGTCTTCTTCAGCTGGGCTGTCTCAGGTTGTGGTATCGGTTCCCAAGGTTGTGAACCCAATTCCTTGGATGTGATCTGCACTCTGAATGTGGAATTAGCAGCTGCTGGAGATGGTGTTGATGGCATCAGTTTCTGGGATTGAATTCCCCCTAGGCCAGGTTGGATGGGGCCCTGAGCAACCTGATCCAGTGAGTGGCATCCCCGCTGGAAGGAGATGAGCCTTAAGGTCTTTTCCAACCCAAACCACTCTGGGATTCTGGGATTCTAAACCAGCCTGGATGGGAGGGATGTTAGGGTGGTGGCTGAGCTGCAAATTTTGCGGGCAGAAGATGAGATTGGCTTAGGGGAAATGTGGGAAATGCACCTGGAGTGGAGCCAAGCCATGGAGATGATCTCACAGTCAGAGCCCTCGGTGCATGTGCAGACTTGGCATCTGCTGGTGGCCACAGGGCAGTTTTGGGTGCTCTTGGGAGTTTGGATTGTTCTGCTTCAGTGGATTGCAGAAGGGTGATGTTTCCTTGGTTTTGCTTAGTCTTTTCAAAATAATTTTTCCGTGTTAGGACGTGGTTTAGTGTGGGCTTTGCAGCACTGGGTTTGAGTTGGACTCAATGATCTCAGAGGGCTTTTCCAGCCTTGATGGTTCTGTGATTCCACGATTCCATCAGCATTTTGGGACAGCAGAAGATGAGGTTGGCTTAGGGGCAATGTGGGAAATGCACCTGGAGTGGAGCCAAGCCATGGAGATGATCTGCACAGTCAGAACCCTTGATGAATGTTCAGACCTGGCATCTGCTGGTGGCCACAGGGCAGGTTTTGGGTGCTCTTGGGAGTTTGGGCTTGTTCTGCTTCAGTGGATTGCAGAAGGGTGATGTTTCCTTGGTTTTGCTGAGTCCTTTTCATAATTTTGTTATGTGTTTAGGAATGTGGTTTAGGGTGAGCTTGGCAGCACTGGATTGTGACTTGGACTCARTGATCTCAGAGGGCTTTTCCAACCTTGATGGTTCTGTGATTCCACGATTCCATCAGCATTTTGGGACAGCTGTGGCACAGTTTATGTTTGGAGCTGATGCTGGTTGGAACCTCTGGGCTCTCCAGTCACTCATCTGTGAATGTGCAAGTTGGAATCTGGGGGCAGTGGCCAAATCAACACCATCACTGTGGGCAGCTCGGAAAGCCCGAGCTGAAAACCTCCTGTGGGGGATTTAGCTGCACATTATCTTCTCTCTCTGCCTCAGCAAAGACCCAAATCTAATTTCAAAGGTCAGAACATGCTCTCACCTGGGTGTTCCCAGCCTTTTATAGAGTGGTTGAAGGCCATTTCCTAAAATTAGCTGCTGCAGGGGAAAGCTGATACTGGCTCTGTATCAGACCCTTTCCAAAGCTCTGGATAATCATTTACTTGATTACTCCTATTGTAACTCATGGGTAAAAGGTAGAAWATGGAAGAAAACCAGAACCTGGTGCTGCTTCCTAACAGAGAAATAAAACCATGTGGGTTTGGGGGCATAATTCCTCTTCTTGGTTGTTTTTTTGAGGTGGTTTTTTTTTTTTTTTGTTTTCCTGAAGTTTTCCCAGGCAGGCCAGTGGCCTGCCTTTAGAATCAGACTTATTTTTGTTTTCCTCAAACTTCCTGGTGATCCAAACATGCTGGGGAGCTCTGGGAAGGGGAACATGTGACTTTGAAGGAGGCTGAAATGGTAAAGCACACTCAGATCTGCTAAGCAACAGCATTGACACGTTTAAATAAATCTGCTGTTGACTAATATAGAGTGACATATTGAGAGCAATTAAAAAAAAAAGGAAACTAGGCACAAATTTGGGAAATGAGTGGAATGGGAACAGAACAAAGATGTTAGAGAGGATGCTGGATAAAAGAGAGGGAGGGCTGCTCCACAAAAGGAGTGTTCTGGAGAACCAGGGTGTCCATCAGGAAGGGGGAGACAATAGCAGAAGTGCAGATTTGTGCTGGAATTATCCCTTGGCAGTAGGATCCTTGTATTTCTGCTTCCCTGCCAACTCTGCTGGCTGCCAGGATTGAAAAGATTTGTGCTGCCTGGTGCAGAGAGGAGCATGTGGTGGGATGTCAGGCAGCTTGGAGAAGGTAAGGTGGCACTTCTTGTTCCTGTAGTAGCTTTGAGACTGTTGTTCCTTTGGTTCTGCTGTGATTTGGGTGTGAGTCCTGTCATTCCCATCCCTGTGGATGTGTGTAATGCTGGAGAAGGGAGCAGGGACTAAATTAGGAGGTGTTGGTTTGAAGCTGGTGAAAGGAAATCCCTTAAAATCACAGAATGGTGAAGAACCTCAAAGCTCATCCCATTCCACACCCCTGCCATGGGCAGGGACACTTCCCACTATCCAGGCTGCTCCACGCCCATCGCACGCCCTTAGACACTTCCAGACATCCAGGGGCAGCCACAGCTTCTCTGGCAACTTGCAGAGCTCATCTGTGGAAGTTGCTGCTGCAGTTGTTACTGAGTATTTGGTGTGCCCTTTTCCCTTCCCTTCCCTTCCCTTCCCTTCCTTCCCTTCCTTCCCTTCCCTTCCTTCCCTTCCCTTCCTTCCTTCCTTCCTTCCCCTTCCTTCCTTTCCCTTTCCCTTCCCTTCCTTCCCTTCCCTTCCTTCCTTCCTTCCTTCCTTCCTTCCTTCTTCCCTTCCCTTCCTTCCTTCCCTTTCCCTTCCCTTCCCTTCCCTTCCCTTCCCTTCCTTTTTTTTACAGCTCAGACTCTGTACTATTGAGAATGTCTGTGATTGATTGCTTAAAAAAAAAAAAGGCAGGACAGCTGTTATTCTTCAAGGGCTCCTACAACTCCTGTTTGTTAATGGTTTGGGGGAARTTGTCCTGAATAAACTGTTCCATGCCTATGATTTATGGTTATTTTACACCAAAGAGGCTGGAAATGAGGAGTGAGGGGCTGAAGTGAACGGATCATTGGCTTGATCTAACACAGCCATCCTAGTGCTTCCTTAATATTTTTTTTGGATTCTCTACAGAGGCCAAATKGAGTTGTGAATTTTGTGCCCATCTYAATGACTGTGTTCCAGGCTGATGCCTTCRTGTCCATCCCTGTGGCACGTTCMCAGTCAGGATCTGTGCTTGCCAGCAGCTTTCCCACCTCTGGGAATGTCTCCCCTTCTCCTGGCTGCCCATCAGGTGTTTCCTCTGGCCACCAACAGCTTTTGTGCAGTGGGTGGCAACAGAAAACTCACAMACTGTCCAGCCTGGGATGGTGTGAAGCTGAAAGGGAGAGAGCTCTGCTGTCCCTCAGGGAAATTTTATGCAATCAGAACCATTCGTGGCTCCAGCCACTGAGATGAGAGTGAGATGGCACAGCTTGAGATGCTGGGGCTGGCTTTTCTGTCCAAAATAACTGCTGGGAATGGCCAGAAGAGGCGTTTGTGGATTGCTCATCCATTAGCACCTCTCACCATCTATTTTCCAAACGGACCCTGAAGTGAGCTGGAACCAGTTCTGTGAGTTGGAGCCAGTCTGATCTTTGGGATGATGGCTAGGAGACAGCAGCTTGTGTTGGAAGCTGTTGCTTCATCTGCATGAGCCTTGTGCTGGCACTGTGGCCCATTTTTCGAGCTGCTCTGAGGACATTTGGCCCCTCTTCCCTCCAAAAATAGCTGCTGTGTGTTGGAGATTCCTGCCTGGAGGATTTGGGAGCCAAAAGGAGCTCCAGCCTTCCCAAATGTGCCCTCGCTGCTGACATTTGGGTTCCCTCCACCCTGTGCTGTGGGCAGGCAGGAGGGACTGCATGGTGAGGGTTATTTGGGKGCTCTCTGGAGTGCAGGGTGTTCCCACAATATCCATGGTTCCTCTGGGAATTTCCCCTCCTGGCCATGGAATCACATTTGTGATGTGAACTATTCAAAGCTCTGTCCTGAAAATCCTGCTGCCAGTCTAGGGGAGCTGTTAAACCTCTAACTCTGCAAAAACTTGGCTGCTTTGAGGTGCTCAGTGACAGCAGCAGTCTCAGCACTCGTGGCTGAAGCATTTGGGCTCGCTGTGATTGCAGCAGACAGATTGTCTCAAAGCCACAAGGTATTAATTGGCTTTCATGTTCGATACCAGTTAATAAAAATTTCCTTAAAAAGACACATTGCTTAGCTTTAGATGCTCTTTAATGTTGTCAGAGGGTTCTAATAAAACAGGGCTTTGGCATCTGCTCTTACCTGTTAGTCTTCCAATAACTGTTGAATCCATCAGCTGTTTGCACTCAGATTTGAGGGATGGAGCTCACCAAAGCAGTAACTCTGTATAAATGTTCTGGAAGTAAGGAACTGAAGCTCTTTATGGGGTACTGGAGAACCCCATGGAAAACTGAAGGCATCAAGCATTAAGAATTCAGCTTCATTTGTGCTGCTGTTCCCAGAGCTCACGGGGGCACGTTGACACCACAGATATTTTTCTCAAAATCCCACGCTGAGCATTGCAGGGCCATTACAAGCACTTGACTAAATAATCATTCCAGCTCTTTCTCCAACTAAGAGGACACCATTAAATTCAGGAGAGCAGCTGGGAAGTGCATTTGGACCAGGCTTTAAGCTTGACAAGTTTTGGGTTTCAAAGGCATTTTAAAAGTGCTCCCCCAGCTCACACAAGGAGCCATGCTTTGGTGCCTCGGCCTGGAAGGCAGCGTGGGAGCTAAAAAATCTATTAGTGAGTTTCAATTTACTCAGGATAAATCCTTCCCTGAGGTTGCTCTTGTTCTCTGGAATTACAGGGTTTGGTTTTTTGATAACGTTTTTCTCTTCAATTTGTCCCTTTTGCACTTCCTTGGTGCGAGCACGGAAAGCAGCAGCAAAACTCCAGCGGGAGAGAGGTCGAGGGTTCTTTTGGACCAGGAGATGTGTGGAGGGTGCAGAARGAACAGTGAGGCAGCAGAGCTGTGAGAGAGGGAGGACAGGAGAGACCCAAATGGGTGGAAGTGGGATTTGGACAGCAGGGAAAAGCTGGTGAGAGAGGGGGGCAAAGAAAACCATCTCAGCAGCTGCATTTTGTGCGGCCACTCCTGTATCCTGCAGCTGTTCATTAGAAATTCTGTTTATGCCACAGGGAGTTTTGGAGTCTCTGAAGCTGACACAGTTTTAATAGACAAAGACATTTTGAGTGCAGCACATCTGCTCTGGGATGCTAAGGAAGAGGCTCCATGCAGTAGTGCCATTGGTTGAAGCATTTCATCGTGCTTTTTTTTTTTAAGACCTCTCTTTTATCCTAAAAAGTGATTTTTGAGGTCAAAAGAAGTGCTGTGTTTGCTCATCAAGTTTGCAGCCCTTAAACTGARAGTCCTGCTGTATTTTTCCTAATATCCCTGAGTTCCCAGCCCTGGGAGTTGGCAGAATCACCTCTGACTGGGGAGGATCCTAAAGCACTTCCCATCACAGAAGCACAAGCACAGGCCTGGGGCAGGAGGGTGCTGCTCCACAGCAGAGACCTCCTTTGGTTGATGCTGCATTATTGAATATTTGGTGAGTAGGTCTTWAATTGATCAATTTCTTTCTCTGCAGGCTCAATCTAACCCTCAGCTTAACTTTTCTAACCCATGGCTTTCCAAAACCCATCTCATCTTGCTCAGTGATTGAATCCACCTTGTGCAGCTGTAAAGTTAATTCCTTCCTTCACCTCCAGCTCTGGTCAGGTTCCTTGGATCCCTYCTTGCCTGACCTCTCTCTTAGCCTTCCAATAAACAGAACAGTGTCACTTTGCCCTTCCTAACTGCTGTTATTGCTACATCTGCCCTGCAGCATCTTCTGGATATTTTCCACCTTCCTGTCTCAGTAGGAGCTGGATACACATCTGAGGGGGGGTTACCATCTCCCCTCCTGCCTTTTTTCCAAGTGTGTCGGTCTTCTCCAGCCAGGGACAGCTTGAGAAGAGTTTTTTTGTTGTGTTTCTTGCTGATCTCTTGGAAGGGAAGCACTGGCAGCCAGTGACAAGGCAGAGCACAGTGTGTGTGGAATGATCCCTGATCCAGCATCCCAAATCCAAGCGGGGCAGCGCTTTGTAGGAATTTAATTACCATGGGTTGTGCTGCTGCTTATCTCCTATCATCCACTCTGCTGCTGGTTAATGGACTTCTTTAGGGGCACACACACAAACCTCATGTGCTGTGTTCTGTCTTCTTGGGTGTTTGAAGCTTTTGGCCACATCACATCTGCAGTCTATGGAGTGGAGTGGAGATGTCCTGCAGGGACTTAGTTAGATTTTATGGAATCCCAGAATGGTTGGAGGGAAGGACCTTAAAGCTCATCTTGTTCACTCCCTGCCATGGACAGAGGGACACCTTCCACTGTCCCAGGTTGCTCAAACCCTGGTTCAGCTTTGCTTAGGAGAGAGAAATGGAGATTTACAGAGACTCCAAGAGCTGGAGCCCCTCTGCTCTGGAGCCAGGCTGGGAGAGCTGGGGGTGCTCACCTGGAGAGGAGAAGGATCCTGGGAGAGCTCAGAGCCCTTTCCAGTGCCTAAAGGGGCTCCAGGAGAGCTGGAGAGGGACTGGGGACAAGGGATGGAGGGACAGGACACAGGGAATGGCTTCCCACTGCCAGAGGGCAGGGATGGATGGGATATTGGGGAAGGAATTGTTCCCTCTAAGGTGGTGAGCCCCTGGCACAGGGTGCCCAGAGAAGCTGTGGCTGCCCCTGGATCCCTGGAGGTGTCCCAGACCAGGTTGGACAGGGCTTGGATCAACCTGGGATGGTGGAAGGTGTCCCTGTCCATGGCAGGGAGTGGAGTGGGATGATCTTTCAGGTTCCTTCTCTCCCAAACCATTCTGTGATGAATTTCCAGCTTGCTTTGCAATAAACTGTGTGGGATAAAGCCCCACCTGCTGTATAAGTATGGGTGATCCAACACATCAGGTAATTTAATTTTTCTGGTGTGATTGATCAGGCTGTCTGGAACAGAACAGCTCCCATTTAGGTGGTGATGAAGCATCTCCAAAAAGTGCAGAAGACCCTGATCTTGACATTGACCCCATGCAGCTGAGAGAGGAGGGAGGAGCTGGAGTTGGGCACAGCAGCGGGGATGACATGGGAGCAGGTGAAGGAGCTGTTCAGGCAGGGAAGGTACATTTGGAGCTGGTTAATTTGGCCTTGTGGCACTGATGAATGTCACTGAACCTTGCTCAGATGTAGCAGCCAGGGCTCCCAGGTTTCTCTTGGCTTTCCCTGGATGTGAACTTCCCGCTGTCCCTGGGTTGTGAGGACTCAGTGCTGAGTCCTTGCCCCCTGAGGTGCACAAGAAACCATCTGTGTAATTTCATGTTTGTTAGAGGCCTCTCAGTGGAGGTGCTGAGTCTCCAGAACTTTATTCCCTGTGTGCAGGAAAGGGGCAAACTTTCCATAGACCCCACACAGATGGATTTCCACAGAGACCCACCCTGCTGAGTGAGATGCTGGTAAACTCTCTGTGTGTTCCTGTGCTTTTCAAGCAGTATTTCCTTTTCCTTATAACTTCCCCAGGACAATGAAACTTTTAAATTTGTGCTTAATGATTGACCTGAAGCTTCTGTCAGAGAGCAGGAGCCTGAACCTGCCACGTGGTTATTTCCTGCTGTGGRAGCAGCCACGAGGGTGTTTTAGGGGAGGTGTGAGAGAGTTTTGTGGTTTTGCCTTGGGGAAAATAACGTGCCTGAGCAATCTAGGGCTGGAAACCACAAAGAATACCAAGGATTTGGGCTGTCTCATGGAGTCAGTGTTTGGGAAACCAGTCCTCTCTTCCTGCCTGCAGTTGACCTCCTCATGCTTCTTTCATGTGATGGGGAGCGCCCGGCTCTTGGCTGTGGTTTAACCTCAAGAGAATTCTTGTTCATTAATTACTTCAAGGTAAAAGCAATGAGAGGCTTTGCTTCCTCCCACACCTAATTTATCCCTTTGAGAAGCAAGTAAAAGCTTGTGCCACTGCATCCTGGAGCATCCTTGGTTTGCTTCCCACGTCCCAAAATATCTTCAGCMCTTTGTCAGCGGGAATGTGGTGAGCACTGCAACATCAGCCACGGTGSTTTTAGGGATTTTCCAGCTTTCTTGGAAAACTCTGCCCTCTGGTCCCTTGCTCTGAGCTTTGGAGAGGAGAGGGGTGAGCTTTCATCCAGCATTTTCTGCCACTCCATCCCACAGGACACAGAAGGATTTGCTCCTATGCTAGATGTTCCTTTGAGCAGGGAAGTGCTTGTGTGCAGCCTGAAAGAATAAATAAAACACTGTGACTGCTTTATTACCAGAAAACAACACTAAATAATAAATTTAAGAGCTAAAAGCTCTATATGCTCTATATGTAAAGTAGATTTCACAATGCATTATGCAAAAAGCAGAAAGGCACTGGAGAAGGAATCCACTGGAAGAAGGCAGGCTGGGAAGATGRATGATCTTGCAGACAGGATGAGGAGATGTGGAGTGAATCCCAAGCTGGCTCAGCTTCTCAAGTGACCTTGGGCAAGTTGTTTCTGCACACCTCCATTACCTGCTCTCTAAAACCAGGATGTGGTTTTCCTGGCTGCAGGATTTCATCAGAATAAATGAGTGTTTGTGAAGCACTGGGCTGAGCTGGGCCGAGGAGCAGGGACAGCCTTTGGCAGAGGGCAGAGCTCAGGTACCTGTGAGCACCTGGGGRAGAGGTTTCTGTGTTTYCTCARCACTTGGGGGAGAGGTTTCTGTGTTTTCTCAACACTGAGCATCTCCTGGAGCACGCCCTTGTCCCAATGCCCAGATGGGAACACAGAGCTGAGAGCCAGACTCAGTTCTTCACTCATCTGCCTTAGAGAGTTTGAGATCATCTTTGCTTTGTGGAGACAGAGCTGGAGGCCTGGGGGTGCCTGATTTCCTCTGGGTTGCTGGAGAGAGGTGGTATCAGAGCTGGGGGCAGGCTCAGGACATCTTAACTCCAGGTTTCTCCTCACATTTCTGAATTGCTTCCCCTTGGGAGCCTGGACAAAGAGCCATACAATCATTTAGGTGGGAAGGGACCTCAGGATGTCCCTGAGGCATTGTCCAGCGAGTTTTGGATATCTGTTGGCCTCATATCCCCCTTCAAATCCTATTTAAAGCTCTTTCTCTGAGCCCCCCTAACTCCTGCAGCATGATCCTTTTCTCCCTTTGAAACAGCTAAACCCTGTCTGTTGCCACCAGACCTGGTGTGGTGTAAACCAATCCATGATCCAAAGCCCCAGAATTCCACCCAAAATATCTTCAGGGAATGGCTTCTCACTCCCAGAGGGCAGGGATAGATGTGGTATTGGGAAGGRATTCTTGGTTGTGAGGGTGGTGAGGTTCTGGAGCCAGGTGTTGATCTGTTGGCTCTTCCTGCTTTTTCCCTCATCATTCCCTGCAGCTGGGAGGGCAGAGGAGAACATCACTTGTGTGCTGTGGTGGCAGGAGTGAGCACCCTTCTTCCCCAAGAACTTGGGGTGGAAAACTCMAAGTTCCTCAAATGCCACTTCTAAAACCACTTCAGCACTTGTGGTTTCCTACTTTTTCCAGGATGAGCACATGGAGGGGCTCTTGGAGCATTTTTCCAGGATCCCTTTACCCCACACATGCCCATGTGGATGAGGAGCAGGGCTGGGAGCAGGTTTGGCTTTGCATGGAGCTGCAAAYGTGCAGAATGTTCCTTGGTTTGGATAAAACTCCCTGAAGGCAGGGATGCAGTTTATCCCTGGAATTTCCAGATTACAGGACATTTACCTGKGCATATAACAGCACTGATCTCAGCCTGGGGGAATTGCTCTGTACCTGTGAGCTCTGGAGATGGTACAAATCCCTCAGGATGATCCCTAAGACTGCTGCATGCAATTTCAGAGTGAATYTTCCATCTGCTCCTTTGATGGATCTGCTCCCAACCAACTGTACCTTAAAGCACACACCTGATAGATTTATTCTCCTTGTTCAACTTCTCCTGTTCCCAAAGTGATTGGGAGATTTGAGATGTAATCCTTCCCTTTGAGAGCATTAGGAGATRGAAAGTTATCATTGCTGAAGGGTTGTTTGGAGTTTGTTTTCTTCCACTACAGCCTGTTCTGAAGGGGAGAGTGTGCTGTATTTTTATTTTCTCTCTTTGATTTCATTCCTAATGCTGATGAAAGAGAGACTTGGCAATAGAAGGTGTCTYTCCAAGCCCAGATAAAGCATGGGAGCCACTTCCACACTCCCTGAGGTCCTTGTCTGTTTGCCAGGAGGGAGCTGGCATGGCAGAGGTGGGTTTGTTCTCCATGGAGAGCAGCAGAACTTTGTGGATGATAACACTGTAGACCCCTCATTTCTTAAGGAAAGGGACTCAGGATGAGKATGGATGCACACAGAGAGTTTGGGAACTCTGATTTAGCAGGTGCAGGAGGATCCCTGTGGATTTTCCTCCCCACAGTGCAGTCATGTTCTGCCTCATGGTTGTGCATTGCTCTGCTGAGCTCTGAAGGACCAWAAGTTTAAATTTTCCAGGCTCTGTTCACAAATATGCTGAGAAAGGAGCAGCATTTCCCTAATTTTATAGCAAGATGGATAACAGAGTTGTAAGCAGGGAGGAGTAGATGTGCTCAAATCTTTGACCATTTGCAGAGTAATGGCTCCACAAACACTCACAGATCAGATCAGCAGGGTTATTTCTAGAAACGCAAAAAGAGGGAGAACCTCAGGTAATTCCYATAACTCCACTGGCACAGGGAGTGCCTGCTGTGGAGCTGAGGAARGCTGGGAATGCATCCCAGGCTTTGACAATGTGCTCTGAGCAGCTGAGKTTGGTGGGAGAAGGAGCTGCAGTGTGCAAACCTGAGAATTCAGTCAGGTTGGCATTTGGGAAGAGGCTCTGGCAATTATTGATCTTCTGATCCCCTAATTTCTCTTCCTGCCTCTTTCTGTGTGTGTGTAATCAGCTCCATCAGGCAGCAACATTGTGCCATAACATCAACAAGAGTTTTCAGTGTGAAAATTGGTGAGTTTAGAGAACTAAATAGTACTTGGGAGTGAGGGGGATGAGCTGGCTGGAAAGCCCAGTAGCCATCCTGCTTCTTCTCCTCCCAGATTTCTTTTTGAGAATGATGGGAAATCAGCAGCCTTTTCCCCCAAGGCTGATAAACACAGCCCTGAAGTTTCTCTTGTTAAAACCACAGATTGGGTTTTTACTTTGTCTTTTTTTTATAAGTCCTAATGGCAATGTGTGACAACCTCAGGCTCGATTGAGTTGATGAGGAATAAAGTCTTAATAGTGAAGAAGAGTCCAGGAGTGTGTCTAAAGTGCTCATTTTATCACCAGCACATATTTCATACTGACAGTCCATACTTTTAGCTAATCCCAAGCCACGTGTGGTGCATTTTAAATCCCTCCTCAGCCTGCTSTGGTCTTTCCCTTGTGGTGTTTTCCAGGAGAGCAATGGAGTCACATTGGCAACTTTAGACTTCTGAGCACACGGATATTTTTAATTCACAGCCCATATTTTGAGGTGAGGAGSATGAATTTTGCTCTGTGTCAAGGAAGAGAAGGAGCAGAGGAGCCACTCTGTCAGAACAGCTGCTGAGGATCAGGCGTGGGGTGATGTATTTGGCTTTCCAAGGACCCCAGTTGCCATTTTAGGGAGTCCAGTTTGCCATTTCATTACCAATTATGGCTTATAAATAGCCAAAGTAACCACAAAGGAATAAGATTTTGATGCAGTCTTACCTTTGGGGCTGCAGTGCCCACATTTATGATCCCTCATTTCTGTGTTGCCTCAACACCCTGCAGTGTTTGACCCCACTTACCCCGTGGCACCCCAAATAAAAAACCCCAGTAAAGCTTGTTTTCCCCACATGTCCCTTGAAGTTAAGCTGATTTTTAGATTCTGGTGGTGTTCAAGTGAGTGTGTGCTTTGGCATTTCTCTCAGGGAAAGCATTATTAGGGCAGCTCATCTCCTGGCCAGCTGTTTGCAGAAAACTGGTGACAACTGGAGGATCTTTGCAGCCCCYGTGAGACCTGAAATAGCAGGGACTGGCACACACACACCCAGCATGAGCTCCACTTCCTGCAGAGGGCTTGAAAAGAGGTGGGGAAAGAAAGAAAAAAAATAAATCTTTTTTTAAAATTAATATTATTAAATTTTTTTTGCCTTTGGTTGCATGTTGGTGCCTGCTAAAATCCTGCTGCTGGGCAGAGCAGTCCCAGAGGCTGGAGCCTCCCATCTACCCACAGCCGTGTGCTGCCAAGATCCAAGAAAGCTGATTTAGCCTTTTGCTGACTTTTTAGCCCCTTTATCCTCCTGGCTTTCTGAGATTTACGCCACTGCTGTTTGCCAATGTCATGAATTTAAAATCTGCCTTAGTTTTAAGCGTTCATTCTGCTGTGCAACTCGGTTGTGGGTCACGTTGGTGGGAGGGGATGGAAATCCCATTTAATCATGGGGTGTTAAGTAAGTGACAACAAATGGCTGTGTAACAATAGCCCTGGGGGTTGTGCTTTATTACCCCACATATTTCCCCTCTCCATGATGATTTTTCATGGTTAAAATCAAATTTCCCCTTTATTTTCTCTGATGTGCRCTGAGTACAACACTGAAAATTCYTCCTGACTTCTCTCTGCTGCTTTAAGGTGAACTTTTTTTGCTTTGGCCCATTTCCAGATCTCTCTTTCAGCTGAGATTTGCTTCCTCACCTTCTTTCTGGGAATTCTTGATGAGTAGATGAGAAGGGCATTAAATAGATTTAGTGAAAAATGACCGTCACCAGCGTGGATGACTTTCTTCTAATTAAAAATTGAAACGGAAATGAATGAGCTCCTCTTGAGGCTGTGCAGGAGCTGGTGCTAAGCCCAGCTCTATATTCATCAGTGCTGTGGGAAGTCCAGTGTATAAAAGAATATCCCAGAAACTTCAGTACCTTGGAGGATGCCAATAAAAGGGGAGATTTTCTAGYTGACAGCATATTGATGTGGCCTAGATTTAAATCTCTTGGCCTAGAGCTGAGTCAGAGCTGAATTTYATAGTYACAGAATGGWTTKGGTGGGAAGGGACCTTAAAACTCATCTAGTTCCACCTGACATGGGCAGGGACACCTTCCATGATCCCAGGTTKCTCCAAGCCCCATCCAGCCTGGCYTTGGACAAWTCCAGGGATSTRTGGGCAGCCACAGCTTCTCTGGGCACCCTGTGCCACCTTCACAAGAAACAATTTCTCCCGAGAGGTTCCCAACAGATCCTGACTTCAGCAACTTTGCTTTGATGTACGGTGTAAACTTTTCTAATGTTGACCAGAAATTCCCTCATACGCAGCCAGCCRGTTAATCGTAACCAACACAAGTACGTTCCCTTTAAACTTTCTCATGCAATGAATCCAAATTTTCCAGCAGGAAATGAAAGCAAAACACTTCATCTAAAAATTCCTCATCAGCTCTAGTCACCAGAGCAGAACAATGGCGATTACACTCAGTTATGCAGTGCAAATTCCCAGCACTGCTGCATCCCGGGATCACAGCGGGGCAGGCAGGGAGAGCAGGTGTACGTCAGCACCTCTGGTTTGGATGTGAGGAGAGGTGGGAAAAACAGGGATCCAGGTCCAGAGCTGAGGAGGTTGTGTGGTCTGGAGCAGCCCTACACAACCCTAATGAGGAGCAGAGTGCCTGGAGCAAGMTGTGTGTCCACATCTCATGGATCCCACCGCCTTCTCAGGTGACAGCCCAGCGGTTGTTCTTTACAATTGCTTTTAAATCTCACCATGTCTTAGGTCACTAGTGGGTCGTTTTGGTTGTGTTGCCTGACTGTGTGATTGTTCTCTTGTAGGAATGGCAGAGCTTCACCCTCCCAGCAGCGATGAGAGAGACTGACAGTGCTAMGAGTCCCTTCTGGCTCCGTCTGCACARGGGCTGCTGCCTCTGCATATTCATYGGATGGTAATGCAGGATGTCGGCAGCAGCGGTAGAGTTTGGCTCGGTCCCACTGCGTTTTTCTTCTGCCAGTTGTGACTCTGAATCACCATGACAACGCTGTGACACTTCCAGCAAAGGTTGCCCACGGACCAAGGGTGGGCTGGGGGTGGGCAAGAAGGTCAATGATCGAGTCTAACGGGGTCAGGAGTTGCGCCTGCAGCAAAACGACCGTGGAAGAGCCGCCAGCACGGCAAGAAGATGAAATTCCCCTTCCATTGGCTTCTTGTTGAGCAGGCACAATAACATTTCCCTTCGAGAGACTCGCTGTAAAAACTCTTTTGGTTATGGCTACTGATCCAACGTGATTGCGCGCGCGGCRACTTTGGAACTCATGACTGGCTATACGATGTTGCGCAATGGGGGAGTGGGGAACGGAGGCCAGCCGTGGGTGTTGAGGTGGTCCAGTCGGATCCGGCTCACCTGGCTTAGCTTCACCCTCTTTGTCATCCTTGTTTTCTTCCCCCTCATCGCCCACTACTACCTGACCACCATCGACGATGCGGACGATGCCGGCAAGCGCATCTTCGGCCCCCGCACCGGCAACGAGCTGTGCGAGGTGAAGCACGTGCAGGACCTGTGCCGCATCCGCGAGTCGGTCAGCGAGGAGCTGCTCCAGCTCGAGGCCAAGCGGCAGGAGCTCAACAGCGAGATCGCCAAGCTCAACCTGAAGATCGAGGCCTGCAAGAAGAGCATTGAAAATGCCAAGCAGGACCTGCTGCAGCTGAAGAACGTCATCAGTCAGACTGAGCATTCCTACAAAGAGCTGATGGCTCAGAACCAGCCCAAGCTCTCCTTGCCCATCCGGCTGCTGCCAGACAAGGACGATGCGACCTTCCCCCTGCCAAAATCCAACAGGAAYTGCAGGCTGCACAACTGCTTTGACTACTCGCGCTGCCCGCTGACGTCTGGCTTTCCAGTCTATGTCTACAACAGTGACGATTACCCTTTTGGTAGTTCCTTAGACCCTTTAATTAAACAGGCCTTTGAGGCGACTGTCAGAACTAATGTTTATGTTACTGAAAATGCAAATATTGCTTGTGTGTATATAATTTTAGTGGGGGAAATGCAAGAGCCCGTAATGCCAAAACCTACTGAACTAGAGCAACAGTTGCACTCTTTGCCATATTGGAGGACTGATGGACACAACCATCTCATCATCAATCTATCGAGGAAGTCGGAAACACAGAACTTCATTTACAACATCAGCACGGGGCGCGCCATGATCGCCCAGTCCACCTTTTACGACGCCCAGTATCGACCGGGCTTTGACATCGTGGTGTCACCTCTGGTCCACGCCATGTCCGAGCCCAACTTCCTGGAGATCCCGCCCCAGGTGCCGGTCAAGCGTAAGTACCTGTTCAGTTTCCAGGGAGAGAAGATCGAGTCCCTCCGCTCCAGCTTGCAGGAGGTTCGCTCTTTCGAAGAGGAGATCGAAGGCAACGCCCCGGCCGACTACGACGACCGGATCATCACCACCTTGAAGGCTGTTCAGGACAGCAAGCTGGACTTTGTTCTGGTGGAGTTCACGTGTAAGAACCAGCCTAAGGCGAGTCTGCCCACTGAGTGGGCTCTGTGTGGAGAAAGGGAAGACAGACTAGAGCTACTGAAGCTTTCTACTTTTGCACTGATCATCACCCCCGGGGACACCCATTTAGTGATCTCCGCCGGGTGTACCATGAGACTGTTTGAGGCTCTGGAAGTCGGGGCCATCCCGGTGGTTCTCGGGGAGCAAGTTCAGCTACCCTACAACGATGTGATCCGGTGGAACGAGGCAGCCTTAATCATACCAAAGCCACGTATCACAGAAGTGCACTTTCTTCTGAGAAGCATTTCTGACAACGATCTCCTTGCCATGAGGAGGCAGGGCCGCTTCTTGTGGGAGACCTACTTCTCCACCTCCGACAACGTCTTCAGCACAGTCTTAGCCATCATAAGGACTCGAATCCAAATCCCAGCTGCTCCYATCCGAGAAGAACCCGCCGTGGAGATCCCCCACCGGTCTGGCAAAGCTGCTGGTACAGACCCCAATATGGCAGACAATGGTGACCTGGACTTGGGGCCTGTGGAGACAGAGCCGCCCTACGCCTCTCCCAAATATCTCCGCAATTTCACCCTCACCGCGATGGATATCTACAGGAATTGGAATTCTGCCCCGGGGCCTTTCCACCTCTTCCCCTACACTCCCTTTGACCCCGTTTTACCATCGGAAGCAAAATTTTTGGGGTCTGGGACTGGATTTCGACCAATTGGTGGAGGAGCAGGTGGCTCTGGGAAGGAGTTCCAGGCTGCTTTGGGTGGCAACGTCCCGCGGGAGCAGTTCACGGTGGTGATGTTGACTTACGAGCGGGAGGAAGTGTTGATGAACTCCCTAGAAAGGCTCAATGGTCTCCCCTACTTAAACAAAGTTGTGGTGGTGTGGAACTCTCCCAAGCTTCCCTCTGAGGATCTCCTGTGGCCGGACATTGGCGTCCCAATCATGGTAAGACAGATGTAGCTACAATGGGCTTGTTCACGGTGGGGTTTGCATGTTGGAGTCATCTGTGTCAGCTCAGCTTCAGTCCTGGGGGATGGCTGAAGGTGCCTGTACCTCTTTTGGGTACTTTTATCAGTGGAGAAAAACAAGAGGTGCCAAGTGTTTAGCACTCAGAGAATGCAAATTGCTTTTGAGGAGCCTAATGTGAATTTTGATGCTTAAAGCTAAGGATTGTTGCTAGTTGGAAATCTTTGCTTAGGCTCTTTAAGTGCCTCCCTGTGAGGACACTTGACACCTTATAAATTCCTAAGTAGTAACTGTTTCTGCACTTTGCCAGATGAATTTTTTATTAAAACAAAAGAGGGACCCGCTGAATTAGTGTCGACTGCAAAGACCTCAAAACTCAATTCTCACTTTATGTTACAAGGGATGGCAGAGAAGGAATTACAAGCCAAGGCTGACGTGACTGTGAGAGCTTCACATGCTCCCAAGGTTGTAGCTGACTTTTGCATATATTTGAGTTGATTATTTTTTTTCCTCAGCCAAACCGAAGAAGTGACACCTTCAAAAGCCAACATTCATTTTTAGACCCATGAAAAATGTACTCACTTGGACATTGACTTGTAAGGAGTGAATTCTACTCCAAATTTTTATTTCTTTTAGGTCTTTCTTGTCATCCCAGTATAACCTTCTTCACTGGCCGTTGTTAAAAATCAAAATTAAATATAAATCTCCCCTCATAAAGAGAGCAAGGGCAGAGAGCTACTAACAAGAACTGAGTGCTTTGAATCTGGTTATGTTTAGAGGACAAATGGAAGGATAATGCCTTACAAATTAGGGAAGGGAAAAATAAAAGAGGGAGATGGTGCTTAAATACACAAACTGCRTGTGGTTTATGTGACAGGATGCTACTGATCTTAATAGCAATGCGAGCTTTATGCTGCATGCAAAGAGATTCATTGATTTAATATTTCCTTTTATTATTATTGTGATGAATAAATCCTTCTGCTCACATTTAAAAACCCTTATGGTCCGGGAACAATGAGGAGAGAAAATTGCTTGGTTAATTGCGAAATAATCTTTCACATTAGTGCTTTTGAACCTGTGAATTCTACAAAATCTTTGCATTGTGTCTGCCGAAAAAACCTCGTCCTCCTTCGGAGCGGGGATTGTTCTCCTTGGAGCTGCTAATGGGTGTTATTTGTGAAAGAAAAATGCATTTGTGTTGATGGAAGATAATGGCTTTTTGTACCTGGCTCYCATCTGCACATCTGTTGTGTTGGAGCCCTGCTGGTTTTTTGGGGACTTGACACACACAGTTGCTTTGTGTCACCTTCGAGCCACRCGCTGGGGGGGAATGTTGGGAGCCAACATTTGGGAACATGTGTGGTTCCAGAGGAGGGAATTGTCRTGTGCCTGCTTTGGGGAGGTGGATGGTGACACTGTGGAGTGGCTGGGTCACAGGGAGCTTCTGCCAGGTCCTTTCTGAAGGGGTGTGTTGGCTCTGCTTTCTTCCCTTTTTTCTAAATCCCAGTTTTTAAAAGAGCCCAAATCTGGGATTTCTCACAGGAGGGTTATCCCTGAGCAGCCTCCAGGCTTCCATCCCCCTGTGCTCAAGCCCATCTCCAAACTGGGGTTTAATCTTTGGAGTTGTGACCATTGTTCTACAAGGATGGTTTGGGTGTGGCAAGGCATGGATAAACTTCCCTGTTGGGAGCTTGTACATTGTCTACGTCAAGCTGAGTTTGGTGTGGGCAGTGAATGGAAAACTTCTCCTGTTGGAGTGTAACATCTCACAATGGATGTTTTGGTGTGGTCGAATGGAAACTTCCCGTTGGAGTTTGTACCATGCGCTCCAAAGATTGGTTTGGTGTGGAAGGATGGAAAACTTTACCCTGTGTAGTTTTGCATTCCTCGTGCAGATGATTTTGGCATGATGAAATCTGTGGATCAAGATGTGTGGTGCAATTAACTTCCCTGTTGGAGTTTGTACATTGTTTCTACAAGGATGGTTTGGTGTGGCAAGGATGGAAAACTTCCCTGTTGGGAGTTTGTACATTGTTCTATGCAAGAGATGTTTGGTGTGGCAAGGATGGAAACTTCCCTGTTGGAGTTTACCATCTCCAAGGATGGTTTGGTGTGTCAAGATGGAAAACTCCCTGTTGAGTTTGTATCTCTAAAGGATGGTTTTGGTGTGCAGTGATGGAAAAACTTCCCTGTTGGGAGTTCCTCTCCAAGGATGTTTGGTGTGGCAATGATAAAACTTCCCTGTTGGGAGTTGTGATTGGCTCTTGCCAAGAGTTGGTGTGGCATGAATGAAAACTCCCTGTGGGACTATTGTGCATTCCTCTCCAAGATGGTTGTGGTGTGGCAAGAATGGAAAACTCCACTGTTGGGAGCTTGGTATGTCTCGGAATGGTTTGGGTTGGCATGGATGGATAAACTCCTGTATGTGGAGTTGTACCATTTCTGCAAGGATATGTATTGGTGTGGCAACTTGAGTGGAAAACTTCCTGTTGGAGTTTGTATCCATCCTCTACCAATGATGTTTGTGTAGGCAGGAATGGAAAACTTTCCTGGGCTTGCATCCATGAAAGATCATTGGAAAGTCTGAGGTCTGGAAAACTTCCCCTCTGGATTTGTACCATTCTCTCAAGGATTGGTTTGTGTGGCAAGATGGAAAACTTTCCTGTGGAGTTTACCATTGTGTTACCAGGATGTTGGTGTGGCAAGATGAAAACTCCCTGTGGAGTTCTCTCAAGGATGGTTTGGTTGCAAGGATTGGAAAACTTCTGTTGAGTTTTACCCATTCTCTACAAGAATGGTTTGAATGTAAGCATTATGTGATGTGGAAACTTCCTGTGGGAGTTTTCTCTCCAAGATAGTTGGTGTGGCAATGTGAAAAACTTCCGTTGGAGCTTGTGCCATTCCTCTCTCAAGGATGTTTTTGGTTGGTCAATGTGATGGAAAACTCCTGTGGTACGTAAAGGATGTTGTATTGCCGTATGAAAACTTCCCTGCTTGGGATTTTGTACATTGTTCTACAGGATAGGTTTGTGTTGGCAATGATGGAAAACTTCCTGTGGAAGTTTGGTACATTCCTCTACAAGGATGATTTGATGTAGCAAGTGATGAAAACTTCCTGTTGGAGCTTGTACCTATTCCTTCTACAAGGATTGTTTGTGTGGCAAGATGGAAAAAACTTCCCTGCTTGGAGTTTGTACCATTCTTCCAATGATGTTCTGTGTGGCAAGGATGGAAAACTTCCTGTGGGCAGTTTGTACCATTCTCTACAAGGATGGTGTTGGTGTGCAAGATGAAAACTTCCTTGTTGGAGTTGTACCATTCCTCTACATTAGGATGGTTGGTGTGGCAATGATGGATAAACTTGTCCCTGGCCTTCAACAGACAGTAGAAATCCCAAGTCTGCTCTGGAAAAGGGTGACAAGAGCATTGGGAGCAGAGGGGAGGCTCTGTTTGAGCCTTGCTGGCTGAGGTGTGGGATGTGCTGGTCAGAAGAAGAGGCAGGTGGGGGTGTGGGATTGGCAGAAGACACAAACCAGTGTGTGTGCCAGTGTCAGAAGAAAGTGAGGAGCTGTGATTCTGATTTCCTTATGAGGGRAAAAAGCTCTTTTGATGGGGAATATCCAATTCTCTCAGATCTGCCAGTGCTGCTGCATCTCYGTGTAACAAATACGTTCCCAGTGACTTTGGGATGCAAGGAACTGCCCGTGTTCAGGTCCCAAAGCACAGAGCTTTGTGGGGGAACTTGAGGGGGAGAAGAGAAGGGGATGAGGGTGGATTTGGGCTGTGATTGAAGTGGGTCCAGGCACCACCTGACTCTGAGGAGCAGCACAGCAGCAGCACATGTGTGCCAGCGTGATCCAGGATCAAAGCACCTGAAGCCAGAAGGTCACTGAAGAAAATCCAGCCTCAGAAAGATGTGGAGCTGTTCCAGTGACTCCAGAGGAGGCCATKGAGATGCTCTGGAGCCAGGCTGGGAGAGCTGGGKGTGTTCAGCTGGAGAAGGGAAGGATCCAGGGAGAGCTCAGAGCCTAAAGGGGCTCCAGGAGAGCTGGAGAGGGACTGGGGACAAGGSATGGAGGGACAGGACACMGGGAATGGCTTCCCACTGCCASAGRGCMKGGATGGATGGGATATTGGGAAGGAATTSTTSSCTGTGAGGGTGGTGAGAGTCTGGAATAGAATTCCCAGAGAAGCTGTGGCTGTCCCTGGATCCCTGGAAGTGTCCAAGGCCAGGCTGGACAGGGCTTGGAGCATCCTGGGATGGTGGRAGGTGTTCCTGCCCGTGGCAGRGGGKGGAATGAGATGGRCTTTAAGGTTCCTTCCTACCCAAACCATTCTGGAACCCACATAAACCTCCTGTGGGCTCCAGGGCAGTGGAGCTGGCACTGGGAGAGGTTTCCCASAGAAGCTGTGGCTGCCCCTGGATCCCTGGAAGTGTCCAAGGCCAGRCTGGACAGGGCTTGGAGCAWCCTKGGAYAGTGGAAGGTGTCCCTGCCATGGCAGGGGTTGGCATGGGATGATCTTTCAGGTCCCTTCCACCCCAAACCATTTTACCATTTAATGTAAATGACAAGCTAATGAGACAAAGCAWTGTCTGTAGCACATTAAAGAGCCTTTGGAAGCAAAACAGAGTCCTAAAAACCCCACCAGGGCCTGCTGGTGGCAAGAGATGTGTGGCTCTGGGCTAGCAGAATTCCCCAAAGGAGAGTTGGACTTCTCCTTCCTACATGTGTTGACCTTATTTATTGATGTGCTCCTTGAAACAGCGTTTGCAAACTGCTCTGCTTGGCTGTGATTTGGGGGTTTTCCTCCCAAGCAGAATTCTTTTCCCTGGTGGGCTGGGAATTAATCAAGAGCCAAGCTCAAAGCTGCATTGGAACTTTGAATCTTTCATGAATAACGAGATAAACAGGGCTACAGAATATATTTGATTTTTAAAAAAAAATACTTTGACTTAAATATAGATGGCATAATTTACTRAAACATCAGTAAGATTCCTAAGCTGCACAGAAGTCTGATCAAATATTCTGTCCCTGTCCTCAGCCTGAAGTGAGTAGGTGGAAATCCAGTGTAATGTGAAGTAGTTTGTAGTCACTCAGGGCTGCCCCTGGAACAGATGCTGGCACTTTACCCTCACATTTACAGCTGTAAAAACTCTTCCCATCTCACATTAATTGGGATTGCAGCAAAACCCAAAGGCTGTGAGTGAGAAATCCTGTTTGTGCAAGCTCAAAATCTGACTTTGCCCCAAGTGTTTGTATCTCTAGTACTGCCTTAGGAGAAGAGAACTCCCCAGGACAGGAGTGTGACAGTTCCAGCTCCAGCAGCCACACCACAGCCACTGCTGAAATTCTTTGTTGCCCAGAGAAGCTGTGGCTGCCCCTGGATCCCTGGAAAYGTTCCAGGCCAGGCTGGAGGGGGTTTGGAGCAGCCTGGGAGGGTGGAAGTTGTCCCTGCCCATGGCAGGGGGTGGAATGGGATGAATTTTAAGGTCCTTTCCCTCCCAAACCATTCTGGATTTGAATTTCCAGCTTGCTTTGCAATAAACTGTGTAGAATAAAACTCCACCTGCTGTATAAATATGGATGATCCAACACATTAGTGATTTAATTTTTTTGGTGTGATTGACTGGGTGAGCTTTAAGGTCCTTTCCTACCCAAACCATTCTGGGATTCTGTGATTTGGGGCTAAACCTTATTGAGCCCAAAGCAATATTTTCACAACCTCTGATCGCATTCTAAGAAGTGCCAGCCAGAACTTCCAAATCCTCTCCCTCTGCTGGGTTTGTGAGGGCCCTCAGTGGCTGGAAAAGCCCTGCAGCAGTTTGGTTTCTCCTCCTGCTGGGGGCTGAGGTGGGCTGGGAGTGCTGGAGGCATCTCTGAGCACTTAGGCTGGGTTCAGTGCCAGCTCCTGTGGCTGCCAGCAGTGACTAATCCCTTCCTCCAGCTTTGTTCCAGAATAAGKCGCTGCCTTTGATCCCTGCAGCCACTTCCAGCGGTGTAACATCCTTTGCTGCTGGCCTGGTGGCTGGCTGAGAGGGCTCATTCCATTCAGCTGCTTGTTTAGAAAGGAATCAGCTGTGGAAAATGGCTCATCCAGAAGCTGCTGGGCCTGCAGACCTGTTTGGCTGCACATGGCATTTATTAATCAGGAGCAGGCTGGCCAGGGAATGCTGTCCTGACTTTCCCTTCTCTTTGGGCTCTGTGAATGTGCTGGCTCTGAAGCTCAGATGCCAGAGGTTTGCACGTCCTTTCCAGCAGAAGCACTCAAAGGGTTTTTATGTCTCCCTTTTAAGGAGCACGGCAGGATCTGTAGGTGATGCTTCTGAGGAGGAGGAGGACAGAACCTGGACAGGCTGGTGGCSATGGTGGCTGTGAAAAATGCCAATCACTTGTTTTTAAAATTTTAAAAGTTTCATAGRAATAAAATGGTTATAAAAATAGGAATACAAATAGAGTAGTAATAGTAATTTGGACAATTTGAATTAGAACAATACGAGACAATAAAAACAAAGAGTTACAGATGTCTGTGTACTTTTTCTGGGCAGCACRAGCCCGAAAAAGGACACACATTAACAAAGGATTAACCCTTAAAAACAACAGCCTGTTGCATATTCATACACCTCATACATGATGCATAAATTCCATTCAAACACAGGATTCTGTCTGGTCATCCTCAACTTCTTCCTCTGAATCCTGACAGCGCCTTCGAGGTGGGAAGAAGTTCATTTCTTCTGATAAGAGGGCAATAAATTATTTTTCTCTGAAAGATTTAGGTGTCCTGGGGCTGCTATCTCGCTGTGAGTCCTTTCTTTAAAAAAAGTATCCTACATAGCATCGTTTCTATTTTAACATTTTTTATAACCTAAAACTCTATTTACCACACTACTTAAGAGAATGAATCCAGCATTACTTTCTAACACAACACATATGATATTAATTTGAATATTTGTGAAAAGCCAATCATAAAACACATCCATTTTTCACAGTGGCACACTGAGCTTCTCTGCTTGTCCTTCAGCAAGCAGCTGGATCCTCATGATTGGTTTTCTGATAAGAGCAGCACCAAACTAACCAGCAGCTGGAGAGAAGCTGCAGTGGTGTGCGTGATCCAGAGTGAGATCATCACACTGACCAGGAGTTAAAAAGAGAATAAAACCTCCATGCTGATCAACACCACCATTTCAGTCAATCCTTTTCCTTCCTGAGAGCTTTGCCTAAATGCCAGCTCAGGGCCTGGTTCAGCTTGGTAATTCAGCATTTACCAAACTTTTCCTTGCTGATG
The DNA here is from genome assembly GCA_002167245.1 of Sporophila hypoxantha. NCBI lineage: Eukaryota > Metazoa > Chordata > Aves > Passeriformes > Thraupidae > Sporophila > Sporophila hypoxantha. The sequence goes on along the minus strand of NDFG01000447.1, from coordinate 36,360 downwards.
TGACTTGTGCTTTTCTGGGCCAGCTCACCTGCAGAAACTCTTTGGTGAATCCCAGCTTTATCCTGCTTTTCCCTGCTTTACTTTGACTCACAGCTCTTGTGCTCCAAATCAGGAAAAACCCAACTTTGCTTTGAGCTCCTGGATTGCATATGGGAATGGGGAGCTCCAGGTTTACTTCCAGAAGGAACAATTCACACAAAACCAGTTGAGAAAATCTCTGTTTCTTAGCACCAAGTCACTTCCCACAGGAGATTTGCCCCATCCCTGGGWTGAACAGTCTGTGTTCAGTGCACCAGCATTACCAGCAGTGTATCCCAGGTTTGTGGGCTCAGTTTCTCCACGRGAGCAGTTTCAGAAGGCAGGGAGATGTTCCAAGAGGTGCTGGGTGCTGCTGTCAGGTTTGCAGCACCACCTGCTGCCCGCGGTGCTGCCGGGGAGGGAACCGAGTTCTGAAATCCCTGTGAGTTTCACCATCTCCATATGTGTTTTTTCTGTTGTGTAGCAGCAAAGGAAGGAACAAATTTGCTGCTTAGTTTACCTGGGAATCCTAAAATCCAGATGCTTGTCACTGCAGAGCCTGAGCGAAGGTGCAGCAATGCGTGACCGCGGGATGATGATGAACAAGCAGCGCCGACTCCTCGGAATGTGCTCTTGGAATATTAACTCCAGCACCCTCACAGTCCTCTCTGCTRCTGCCTAGAGCCATCCCTTCATTCTCCCCCGTGCCATGTGCTGGTTTGTGATGGCTTTTCACAGATAAAACCCAGCTCTCTGAATCCCCTTGGCTCAGGATGCAGCTGATGGGGTTGGTGACCAGAAGGAAGCGTGGCTGGGGCACTGGGGAGGAGAATCAAGGGAAGGAAGTGTCCTTTATGCTGCTGGGACATAATTGGGTGGGTTTTGTCACATGTGAAGGTGTCACAGGGGCCAGTCCCTGTGCTGAAGCCACAAAAGCTGCCTGTGCATCTCAAACTCCGTGTTTGGAGCAGCTCTGTCACAACTGCTGGGGAAAAAAGCAGCACAACAGGACTTGGCACCAGGGGCAGGGCAGCAGCAAAACCCACACTGATTTTCCAGGGCTGCCTTTTTGCTACTTTTAGGGTTTGTATTGTGACCTGTTGAAATACCAACAGGATACCAAATGTCCCCAAATTATTCCATGCACTGGGACAAGCGTGGGGGGAATGGAGTGTGTGGGTGCGTTTTCTCTCTTTTTTTCCTTTTGTTTTCACCTACTTTTCATCCTCTGTGACTTTGTTATGATGGAACTGAGTGTTGACATCCACTTCCCATAAAGTCCCAGAGCCTGGATATCTGCATTTCCTTTCTTCCCAGGCTTTTATGTGTCCTGGTGGAGCAGTTCTGCTGTGCAAAGCCATTCGATTGTGCATTCTGCACAAGCTGCCTTATTTGTGGAGACAGCCTTGCTTCCCAGAGTGGCCATAAGCTGATGTTGTGCCACAGAACATGGATGGATCCCCTGGCACAGGAGCAGGACTCACTGAGGTCAGGAATTTGGGTAATAAATAGAGAGAAAAAAAGAAAATCTGTGTTTGCTGGAGCAGGAGGGACCTCRTGGGGCATTGGGACATCAGAGAGGCAGCTGTGAGGGACATGAGGAGGTTACAAAGAGGAAKGTGCCTCTTGGATATGAGGTTAGGGAAGCAGGAGACAGGTTTTAATCACTGCTTGTTGCTGAGTGTCTGATGTAGATCCCAGCTGGCTCCCCAAGCTCTGTGGATCGATCAGCAAAGACATTGCAGCTCTCAAGGAGAAGGGATGATTTACTCCCAAGGTTTTGGGACACTCTCCTGCCCCTTTTCCCCACAGTTCCTTCCCCTTCCCTCACCTCTGTCTGGTGAGGAACGCAGAATGCTTGCTCTCTTATTTCAACCCATAAATTGCTTTTTTTTTCCCCATTTCATGAATAACAACTGTGGTTGGTGATAAAAGCCTGATGGGTCACCCTGCCCTGCTGGGCATAATGACGCACTCCCCTCTCCATAAAAAGCAGTGGCCTGGAATTTTCCTGGACTTCTGAAAAAGTTCATTTCCTGTGGAAGATGCAGGTGTAGGAGTACCTGGATTCAGATACCAGGGCTGCAGTTTGTTTTCTTGCCTCCGTTGTTTCCTGTCCAGCATCCCTGGAATCAGTGTTTCCTGCAAGCACCAGGAAGGGATGGACTTTTCTCCTGATGGCAGTTGTGAGGGATGTCATCTTAGAGCCTAGAGAAAATCACGAAACTTCATTTATTAAAGCTTTTTAGTTAATTAATGAAAATCTGTGTTAGTTCCTGTAAAAAAAAGTGAGGATTTTTTTCCTCTTTCTCCTGAAATTGGCCAAAGACCAGCAAGGAGCTAAGGGCACTAGAGGGAACTGAGGCACGAGAAAGCCCACCTGGTCCATTGAAACATCCATGTTCATGATCTGTTATAAGTTCACAGAAATGCTGTTTTCACCTATTCCCAGATTTTCTAACAGCAGAAAGATGGGAAATCTGAAGCTTTTTCTTCCCAGATCACACTTTCACATCCAATAGTTCAGCAAACTTCATCTTCCTGAATGCCTGATGATGTCTTTCAATAGGGCTCTTTTCCTCTTTTTCTCAAATGCCAGTGAAATGACACAAATTGCTTTCAAACCACTGGTATTAATTAGGTTGATTTTATCAGAAATTTMTAAAAGGAATTGTTTTGAATTGTGACTCATTTATGTGATCTGTGTAATTTCTAACACATGCTGGTCCTTAATTCCCAACCCATACTGGCTTGTGGGAGTCTGGATTCATCCCARCCATGTGTTTGGCAGTAATTATTGATGGAAGCATTTTTTCCTCCTGGATTTTGTTGGAGCAAGTATTAAAAKCCTTGGGATAAATCAAGCTTTGAAGGACATGACATTGCCCATGGCTTGAGTTCTCTCCTCCTCTGGGTAGAAGAATGATGGGCTGGTGTGAGACATGGACAAGGTAAAGCAGGATTTAGCCAAGGATTCCAGCAATTAGAATTCAGAAACTGAACTTTATGAGCAAAGGGAAATTCATAGAAACCTGTCTAGACCTGGTATSCAGATTGGCTCTGCCACCTGGAGGGAAAATTGTGTGTTTGGGGCAGATGCCTCTCCCTTTATTTGGCCACATTCAGGGGGACTTCCCAAGCCTGTCCTCTGCTGTTGGAGCTGGTGGAAATTGCAGTTCTCAATGAGTTGTGYTCCTGGAACAACAGCAACAAYRAGGGATAAAATGCCARTTTGGGGATTGTGGTGTGGGCACTGGGACAGTTCCATAAAGGAGCTCTCATCCCTCCATGGTGGATTTGAGGGCAGGCATGCTGGCAGCAAAGCTCTCTTCATTGCACCCAGAGCATCCCCAGTGAGATCTCAGCCTTCTCATCTCAGAAGTCCCTGGAARGCTCTTGGTCTGGATTCCACCTGGAAGCCAAAAGTGAGTTTATGTGCCTGAGTGCTTTATGGTTGCTGCTCCCMGGCACATAAACATTAATAAATCCACTGTCCTCTTCCCATCAAAACAATAACCTGCCTGCAAACTTGAYGGCTCTGCTTCTGTATCAGAGTCTATATTCCAGGTTTTTAGTAGCTGCTCAGTGAGTTAYAGCCTGACTCCAATTCCCTCCTCCCTTTGTTGGGCTGTGATGTTCATTTGGATGCCCTCAGATACAAATGTTTGCACCGAAGCTCTTGTGGGATGGGTSAGAGCAGCTTTGAAATGCTGGAAACATCTCGGAGCATCCTTGGGTGTGATGTATTCCAAAGAATGAGATGCACCAATGGGAACAAATTTACAAATAATGGCACCTGCTCTGTCAGGTGTTTTGYTYTCCTGCTGTGGTGGAAATCCTGTSTGACAGATCTCCAGGAGGAACCTGCTGAAGAAGTAATTGCACAACAATACAGAGGATTTGCACTGACGAAAGCCTCTGGTAATTAAAGCAGCCGGGCTGTCAGCCAARGAGCAAAGTGTGGAAAGATAAGCTGTGCCTCACTTAGTGAGCAGAAAGGAGGTATTTCCAATAATCCCCTGGGATCACAGCCCTTGGATTTCCAGCACTCTGCTCTTCCCTGCCTCTCTGCTGTGCATTTCTGTGGCTCCAGGATGGAAGTTGTTGGATTTCCTCCCATGCCATGAGCTGGTGCTGCACGGCTCTGATGTCCTGGCAAGGGGAGGAGACCTCAGGGGTGCTCCTGATCCCCCTCCTGCCTTTTCCATCTCCTGTCTCACAGATGAGATGTGACAGCCCCTCTCAGATCCACCCCAAGCTCCCAGTCTGTTTGCTGCCAGACTCTTCAGCAGGGATCAGGGGGCTGGCAATGTGCCTTTTCCAGGGAAATCACAAGTGCAGGAATTAGCTGGTGATGGGCTGAGGGAGATCTGGCCTTTCACACTTTAGAAGTTTTGTGGTTTTGATTGTTTATTGAAATCTGAYTTTGGGGAGTTGCAGCCTGTGAGTGGTTCTTGGGCTCTTGTTGGCTGTTCCAGGCTCTCCTTTGGCTCTTCCAAGGATAACAAGGAGCTCCTACCTGGCCTGACACAGCTCTGAGTGCTCCACTGGGACAGTGAGGCAGGCAGGGAAATGAATATTTTTSCCAAAATAAGGCCAGGCTTCCCCAGTCAGTTCCTTGTGCAGCTCTGCCCTGCCTGGTGCAGTGACAGCTTCCCTGTGATTCCCAAAACAGATCCAGGAGATGGGAGCCAGTTCAGAGCAGGGGTCACTCCAAGCTGATGTGCTCCTCAGGCTCTCTCTGCTCCAGGCATCTGCAGCTGGCTCAGCCAAACTCCTGCTCAATCCCAGGAGTGTGAGTTGGGTCAAATCTGAAGCAGGAGGGTTGGATTTGTTGCCAGCCCTCTTTCTGTGTCTTTGTGTGTTCTCTGTCTCAGCATTGACCCCAAATGGCATCTCTGTGTTTTGTACTCGAGTATTAGCACAAGTAGGGTTTGGTACCATGGGCAGTGAGATGAGGAAGGTTGTCCCCATTTCATAGACCAACATTATTTGAATGTTAAAATTGCCACTAAAGACAGCCAAGGGTATTTGGAGAGGAGAAGAGGCACAGAGGATGAAGTCAGAGATTGACGAAAATAATCTGTTGGTGGCGTGTCAGCATCCTAGCTGGGAGTGCGCTGAATCCATAGCTGGAAGACATTGCTGCGTGACCATCCATTGTCACCCTGGGGTGTTTCAGCTCTGACATCTGGGATTGGGCAGAATTCCATTGGAATTTTCAGGCCTTGAATCCCAAGACAGGATTTGCCAGGTGAAAACAGCCAGGTTCATCCAGCTGCAGCTTGAGAGAGAGTTGAGCAAGARCAGTGACATCTGTCAGGACATCACACATGGCACCTGCTGGGGCACCTCCAATGCCAGGTTCAGTTTGGGGACCCTTGTGGCAAGAGAGACATTGAGGGGCTGGAGAGTGTCCAGGGAAGGGAACAGAGCTGGGGAAGGGGCTGGAGCACCAGGAGGGGCTGGGGGAGCTCAGAAAGGGGCTCAGCCTGGAGAAAAGGAGGCTCAGGGGGGACCTTGTGGCTCTGCACAGCTCCTGACAGGAGGGGACAGCCAGGGGGGTCGGGCTCTGCTCCCAGGGAACAGGGACAGGAGGAGAGGGAATGGCCTCAAATTGCTCCTGGGGAGGGTCAGGTTGGACATCAGGAGGGATTTCTCCATGGAAAGGGTGGTCAGGCATTGGCACTGCCCAGGGCAGGGCTGGAGTCCCCATCCCTGAGGTGGTTTCAGAACAYGTGGATGTGCTGGGTGTGGATCATGGCTTAATGCTTTGATCCCCTTTGATCTCTCCATCTTTAWTGATTCTGTGATTCCATGATGACACCTTTGGGAATTGCCCATTCCACTGCAAAAAAACTAAACATTTGGGTTATCAGTATCAAAATTCCCAAAAGAGTGAGCTCTTTCTTCTTGAAATGACTTTTTTTTGGCTTCCCAGCAAACAGCAGCTCATCAATGTGGCTTGTGGTCCCAGACCTGCCAGTGGAAGTTGGATCATGAGCTTTGCATTCTGCAGTTTTTCCCTGTGAGCTTTCATGAAAAGCACACACAGGAATTTYGGGAAGTTGAGAAGGGAATGAGCTGCAGCAGTGGAAGTATTGGAACATGACAACGTGTTATCCCAGGGAGCTTCTTTGAGCCAAATMATTACAATTAATTGTAAAATAAATCTAATTGGACAGCCAGCTCCATGTGCATCTCTAATTGCACAGCCACTAACAGCAACACGCAGAGAATAAAAATCAGKATCTGCATCCTTTTCATGTTAAAAGGAGCATCCTTCTCCTTTCCTTTCTCTGGGAAGATGCACAGCTGCTCCTGGATGAAAATGAATAAATAATCAGTTTTATTTGGATCTCAAGCTGTTTGCTCCTCTCGGAGACGAGCGACCCACTGATCTCAGCTGAGGAGTTTAAAGGGCGACCAAGTGTTTGCACATTTTCTGTGCATGGACACAGCATCATAAAAAAAGCCTTTCCATGCTATCTTCCTGTGTGGTTTTGTTCTCAGCAGGGGATAATTTATGCTGGGTTTTATGTTGCATTATTTTTAAAATTTTTAAATTGCCTCTGTTTGGCCAATTTACATTCAGCCTGCGCTGCCTTTGGATGGCTTTGGAGCTAAACACCCTTCTGATACCTCTGGAGATGAGTCTTAAAATAGTCCATAAATCCTTTTAATTCAGAGTTTGAAAATGCTTTAAGTCAGAGGTAGCAGAGCTGGAGGTTCAGGGCATAMAGGAGGGGTTGTGGCTGTTTCAAGGTGAAGAGGAAGGAGCAGGGAATAATTAATACATGAGAAAGGGATAACAGTAATTTCCCAATCCATCTTTACAAGGCAGGATTAAAGGGAAAACAAGAAGGTGAAGAATTGCCAGRGGAAACCACTGTAAAAAGCAGGGACAGCTCCTCAGGCAATGCATGACTGAGGAAACATCCTGCTAAGAGTGTCAGSGTTGGGCTGGATGCTCAGATAAATGGATTTTTTTGAAAATCCAGAGGATCTCTATGGGAATGGGTGGGACTGATGTCCCCTTGGACACCACAGCTCCATCCAAGCACATCCTGGGACTTCATCAGTCCTGGAACAAATCTGGGAAATGGTGAGGGTGGTTGGTGGGGGCAGACCATCACGAGAGGAGCACATTCCCTGTGGCTTTTGGCTGAATGCAGGAGGATCCAGATCTGCCTCAGGATGTTCCTCTTAGGAGCTGAGGTCCCAGCCATTCCATTTATTGATTTATCAGGATCTGAGTGTGTTAACCCCAGGGTAACACCCAAATATCTTTGTCCTAACAAACACAAACATCCTGCTAAGAGTGTCGGGTTGGGCTGATGCTCAGATAAATGGATTTTTTAGTGCTATCAAGCCAAACAAGGAGCAGATTCCAGAAGATTTCTATGGGATGGGTTGAGGACTGATGTCCCCCTTGGACACCACAGCTCCATCCGAAGCACATCCTGGGACCTCATCCAGTCCTGGAACAAAGCTGGGAATGGTGAGGGGTGGTTGGTGGGGCAGACCAGTCATGAGACGGAGCAACATTCCCTGTGCTTTGCTGGATGCAGGAGATCCAGGATCTGCCTTCAGGATGTTCTTTAGGAGCTGAGGTCCCAGCCATTCCATTTATTGATTTATCAGGATCTGAGTGTGTTCACCCAGGTAACACAAATATCTTGTCCTACCAAACACAAACACCTGCTAAGAGTGTCAGGGTTGGGCTGGATGCTCAGATAATTGGATTTTTTTAGTGCTATCAAGACAACACAGGGAGCAGATTCCAGAGGATTTCTATGGGACGGTGAGGACTGATGTCCCCTTGACACCACAGCTGGGAGCTGAGGTCCCAGCCATTCCCATTTATGATTTATCAGACCTGAGTGTGTTCACCCCAGGGTAACACCCAAATTCTTTGTGTCTAAACAAACACCTCAGAGCTGCTTTTTGTGCATCTGCGATTTCACCTCCGCGTCCCAGGTTTTTTAAAACATTCATTATCACAAACACAAAAGAACATCTATTTTTTTGTTACAAAATGCCAGCCTGCTCAGTCAGATSTGGCAGTGTGTCTGGAAGGAGCTTKGACACCCTGCTCACACAGKGTCAAAGTGCAGGGCAGCAATTCCTGCTGGAGTTGCAGCTCATCCAGAGCTGTCACAAACACCCTGGAGCCTTGTGTTGTGCCAGACTCATTTCCTCGAGTTTTTGGGTCTGTGCTGGGAAAAAGAGTGTGGTTTTGGGGAGGAAAGGCATCATGCCAGGGGCTTGGCTCTGGTGGCAATGCCATGCTGGCATCCCATCTCCTCCCTGCCCATGCAGCTCTGGCAGTGTGCCTGGAGGAGCCTCGTGTTGTATCGAGTGAGGCCAGATTATTTTATTTCTCATGAAATCAAGAACTCCTGGCTGAGCCAAAGGCCTGGATCTGTGCTRTTGGCTTTGGAAAGCAGGATGCTGGCCAGCAGGAGCTGGATGAATTTCTGTCCTCTGAGGGTTTTCTCATGGTGGGAGTTGAGGTTGGCAGGAGGGAAAAGGTTCTGCGTGGGCAGGGCGGGACATCAGCGCCGCTGGGTGTGAGGCTGCACTTGGAAATCTTCAATAAGCACCACCATGGTTGTCCTTGGTAGGGGCAGCAAGCAGATCTGAGGTCTGGGCTGAGAGCCACAGTGATCCTGCCAGCTCTTGTGGAGCAGCTTGCCCAGCACAGGTAGTGATAAAACACTGAGAAAATCGAGTTTCAAATGTGGCCGTGCTTGGGCTCGCGGGATTTACTCCAATGTCACCTCACTGGGAATGGGCTGCAGAGATTTTGGGTGGCATCTCTGGTGATGACAGAGCTCCTTTGGCTTCCCCTTGGCACCAGTCCTGGCAGAGAGTTTGGCTCTTTGTCATGGAGCCAGCGTGCTCAGCCTCTTCTCTCCTTCCATGCAATGAGACAGAGCTCAGAGACACCAGGATCAAAGCAAAGGGAACCTCAGGGGTGGAGTTTCCATGTGGAGCCTTGCCCAGTGCCAGAATTCCTGCTGGAGCCAGGATGTTGAGAGAACCACAGAATCATTCAGGCTGGAAAAGTCCTTCAAGGCCATCAAGTCCAGGCTGTGCCTGATCCCCACCTTGTCACCGAGTGCCACATCCAGCCCTTCCTGGGACACCTGCAGGGATGGGGACTCCARACCTCCCTGGGCAGCCCCTTCCAATSCCYRASYRCCCTTTCCATGAGGAAATTGCTCCTCTTTACCCAGCCTGAAGCTTTGTCCCTGTCTGACACCCCACATTTGTTGCTTGGCTCAGTGCAAGCTCGTTCTGACAGTTTCACTTCCAAAAAATGACCCAGCTTCCAGGAGATGCTGTTTGGTGGCACCCCAGGCAGAGTTGTTGTCTTCCTCCTGCCCATCTCTGGTTGCATTTGCAGAGCAGCAAGTGCCAGTCTGATCTCACACCTTGGCTGCAGAGGGAGCAGGAGGGGTGRTAAAGGATGTGATTTATTCAGTTTATGGATCTGCACACCCTTCCCTCCTTCCAGGRAGTCTTGTCAATAATCCCAGCACTTGTGCCTGATGTGTAGAGGGAAGGGACTCTGGTGGATCTCAGTCTGTGGGTCTCAAGTGCCAATCCAGGCAACTTTCTTCATCAAAACATGTCTGGATTTGGTCAAATTCAGTTGTTGAAAATAAAGGATGAAAATTRAAAATTGAGSAGTTGAAAAGAAATGTATGTGACAGGGTGGCTTCAGGGATACTTGGAACTCGTYGTTCCCTTTTCCTTGAGTTTGCCACCTCCCAAAGTCCTCCAGCACCGCCATCCCTGACCTCTATTAAGCCCTGATTGGCTGATTTGTAATTGATTTCTTCCCCACATGTGCACATGAGAGAGCTGGAGGAGCCTTGGCAGAGAGGAGGGAGGGTGGGAAGTGACCTGCTCAGGTGGGAACGAGGATGTGGGTGGGATGAAGATCAACAGTGGTGGCACCTGTGGAGCCAAGTTCCAAGCCTGGGCTGCTCAGACTGGTCACCCACTGTGAGAAATGGATTTATAAATAATTCTCAAAACCTGAYAGAARGCTCACACASTTTTGTACATCTGTATGCAAACTCTGAGGTAAGGTGAGCTGCCTTAGGAAGGCCATGGAATAGAGATGACATGGTTGGGAGAGAACTTGGAACAAGTTTCAACCAGTTTCAAAATATGGCCTTGCAGAAAGACCAGATATTTTAGAGAATTAGAACTGTGAAAGATTCATTGTGGGGTAAAAATAAAGGTGATTGGTGTTAGAAGTGTTAGCAGCATTGTGTGGCAAAAAAAGCTGGGAAACATTTCTAAGGTAACCAGGAATTAGGGTGGCTTCTGCTGGAATGGTGTTGAGTTTTACATCTCTTCTGTCTCACCCTTCTACAAGACTGAAAATGGAATAAAATAGTTTGAAAAGCCTCTCAGCTGCTCCTTCTCTGTAAAAGCTGGGAAAACCAAGAAGCCCTGATCCAGGAGATGAGGGGAAAAAGCTGGGAAAACCAAGAAGCCCTGATCCAGGAGATGAGGGGAAAAAGCTGGGAAAACCAAGAACCCCTGATCCAGGAGATGAGGGGAAAAAGCTGGGAAAACCAAGAACCCCTGTCCAGGAGATGAAGTTAACCTATTCTAGCATGGAGGGATCCAAGTCCTGTTCTTCAGAGACGCAGAGCGAAGCTCATGGCTTCCCCACCCCACCCTGCTCTGTTCCCCACCCTTTGGGTAGAATCTTCACTTTGGTTAAAGATGAGAAGCCTCCATTCACTGTTCCTCCCCACAATAACCCAGCCCCTCCTCAAGGCTTTTTTTCCCCTGACCATGAGACTGAGCGCGCCCAAGGTGTCCTGCAGAGTTTGCTCTTTGCCCAGAATTCAATCGTGTCACTGAGCTGAGCTGTGCAAAACTTCTCCGAAGGGCACGGCATTTCCTATGTTTTCACCATCAAATGATATTGTGACACTTTAATTTTAAAGCTTAAGCATTGAAGCCTCACACAGCAAGGCAGATTGTGGAAGAGTTATTGATTTTGCTGCTTTTTTTGTGTGTATTTATTGTATAAAATGTGCTGTATTTAAAGATATCGGTAAAAGGACATTATTTGCTGCGGCAAACTCTGGATTTATGCTCTGCGTTAATTTTTCTCTCATGGTTTTTTTAGATCCATGTGTGTTATAACAACAAAATACTGCAGGACCATGGATGTCCATGGATTTTGCTGCGGTTTTGTGCCTCCCTCAAGATCAAAAATCCCAGGTTGTGGAACTGAATCACCTCGAAACTGAATTTTCTAACTGATTTCTTCTTCCTAAAAGGGAGAAGAAGTTCCTGATAGGGTCTTGTGGGTTGCTTGGAGGCATTTGTTAAGGTGTTCTCCAAACTTTGCAAACTGCTCAGGAGTGTCATGGTTTGAGCTCTGGGCCTATTTAGCAGAAACAAAGAGTTTTACAGGAATTAGTCTCAAACAAAACCAAAAACATATGACAAATAAGCGAAGCGGGCAACAGTCTGGTGGGTTTGAAGTCTGGAAAAAGGAGTTGGAACTTGTGCACGATCCACCAAGTTGGTCTCTGCTCCTGATTTGGAAAGCCCGTGCTGTTTAGGGAGTGGGCTGCCTGATGGTGCTGGGTCTCCTCTTTTTGTTCTCTGGCTGAATTTGTGATCCTCCTAGTGTTTGAATCTCCTTGGAAGGAAAGAGCTGCATACCCAAGGCGCTGCAGAGATCCTTCATACTTTAGGCAACTGCCTCAGGAGAGTTGCAATGGTTTGAGCTCTGGCCTTTTATAAGTGAATGGCAAAAGTGTTTTAAGAAAGTACATCCCAACACACAAAGTCCACACAAATCAACCAACAAACAACGGCGAGCAGAGTCGTGGGGTTTGAGTCTGTGAGTGAAGGGTTGGAAATTTTGAGTGCACGATCCCACCAGTGGTGCTCTGCTCTGGAGTTTGGAGCCCGTTGCGTGACGGGGAAAGGTGGGGCGTGCTGATGGGCTGGGTCCTTCTTTTGTTCTCTGGCTTGAATTTTGTGTTCCTCCTCCCTGTTTGAACTCTTCCTATCGGAGGAGAAGCTCTGAACTCCCAGGCTGCCGGGGCTGAGAACATCTTTGCTTGGGTTTGACAGAGCTCTTGGCTCAGAGACCGTGGGCATCAAAAAGTTGTGGCAAAATGAGTTCATGAAGACTGATGGAGGGCAAGGAGAAGCACGTGGCTGGGAGACGATGAGAACCTCAGAGACGTCGGAAACAAAACAGACGAAGAGGTTGAGCGATGCACCCTCTGCTCTTCTTGACGGGGTGTGAAGACCCGCAGGGCACCGGGGTGTGGACGCTGCAAACAGGGGGACAATTCCAGCGAGCAGAGTTGGTGGTGATGGAAGCAGGTGGGTTCTGCCCACTCTGGGCTGTCTGCAGCGGTGCCGCCAACAGAGCCCCTGCCTGGCAAACGCTCTCCCAGTGCCCAGCCTCCTCTGCCCTGGGCTCACCGCGCTTCCTGTTTGGGTGAACCTATTGCAAGGCTTCCCGAAATGGTTGGTTGAGACAAGGACAACTGACACAACCCATCTCAGCCTACCCCCTGCCACTGCGGCGGCCCCTGCCCCCCAAATTCGCCCGGCTGCTCCCGCCCTGGGCCCTTGGAAACCAAACTCTCCAGGGCAACACCTTACCCACCCGGCCCCGCCGAGGGCAAACGCGTTCACAATCCAGGGAGCCAACGAAGAAACCTGGCGCCCTGGCCTGCTACCATCTGAAAAGCCAAGGTTTCAAGTGCCAAAAATTCAATCAAGTGCCACACAAATGGCCAGAATTAACCCCAGCTTCCAACTGTCAACCTTCCCTGCACTGACACAAGCTCCTTCCACCTGCTCCAGGTCAAGTCCATGCTGCTGCTGCCGCTCCAAGGCTCCTCCTTCTCTCTCCGCTTGGCGTGCGGTCATTCAAAGGTCAGGGTCTGCTGGCAACTTTTTTGAAAGCTGCTTCAATCCCACTAAAGGGAGCTTGTTCCTGTCCCGCTCTCCTCCCCCACCACCACTTGCAATCAATTTCATGTGTTGAATCAAAACCCGAATATATCTAACAGCCACGGTGGGCTTTACTCCCCAACAAGTTTTCTTGCAGAAAGCCTCTGGCCTCAATCACAGATGGTTGGAGGACGGACACCCTGACAGTCATCCCAACACTCCCCCTGCCATGGCAACAGGGGCCAACCTATCCCCCCTCCAAGGGTTTGCAATCCCACAGCCCGGTCAAATCCTGCTTGGCAACCAAACTCCCGGGATTCCACACCCAACCCCACGGGCGCCCCAAGCTTCTCTGAGCACCCATGTGCCACGGGCTCAACCAACCTCGCGGGAACAATTCCTTATCCTATCCCCTCCAATCCCTGCCTCTGGCAGTGGGAACCGCCCAAACTCCCTAGTAGATGTCCTGGTCCCTCCAAATCCCCTGTCCCCCGTCCTTCCTCTTGTCTTTTGCCCGGGTCCCAAAGACTGCACACGAAACAGGCAGGGATTGACCTCTGGACATCCATGTTCTATAAGCGTGCTAACCTTTCTCTACTTTTTTCTGCTCTTATTACTCTCAAAGAATACCTCAATCTCACTAAATTCTTTTCCAAGCAAAATCCCGCACCGGCTCCAACGAACGCAGGGTCCAAGGCTTAACACTGACCCACATCACTCAACCGCAAATGAGTGGCTCTTTCCCCGGCTCGACCAAAGCGTTGGCCTGCACGCAATTGCGTGAAAACACAAATTCCCAATGCCAAAACCAATGACACAAACCCAATCAAACCTGTTGGTGACCCCTGTACCAAAAAACACAGTCCAAGCAAAGCCCACAAAGCGAAAGCCACCTTCAGCTCTTCTGTTTTCAAACTTTCTCTCTGCGCTCTCAGCTTCCCGGAGAACTTCAAACCTGCGGCACGATATTTTCCCGATACTGAGATGCGGTGCCCCTCTCCCTTCCTGAAGCCCCTTTAAAATGCTCTCACGGGGCTTTGCGCTCTCCCTGCGCGTTCTCCCCTCCCGCGAATCCCAATACCTTCCCAGAGCTGCACCAAACCGGAATGTGGAAGTTGTCTCCTCTGCTCCCATCCTCCCATGGCCCCCTCTGCCTTTCCTGCCATCCTCTTTTCCAAAAGCACGTTTCCAGGCACAGAAAGGCAGCCCCTGGAAGCCAAACTCTGGCTGCTCTGGAAGAAAACCCTTCACGCCAAATGCCCGGACACAACTGAAAGCTGCAGTTTTGTGCATGCTTCCCCCACCTTGGGACAGAGAAAGGAAATTCAGGGATTCTGTGCCAACAACCCAATTGTCCCTGCCTTTTCCATGTCCTGCATGGAACCCAAACCACGAAGCTCTCGGGGTGGAACTGCTGCTGGTCCGCTCTGGCGCCTGCTTTTCCAATCGCCCCGAAAGCTGCCAGTCTTGCTCCCTATGCAAGTCACATTGTTTGTGCTTTTGCTGGCCCTCGTCGCAAATACTTCCACCAAATCTGTTGTTTCTGCTGGTGTTCCCCTTCCCCCTGGAAGGCTGTCACGCAAGCTGAACCGCTCCCAGCCTAGGCTTGCAATTTGGGACCAAATTCTACTCAACCCGCTGTCACGCGCAACTCCCAAATCCAATAATTTCAATTTTCAATGCTCTCGTGTGGCTTTTTTTCGGAATCGAAATGTTTAACATGGGAATTCTCTTGGCTATGCTGCTTTGGTCTTTTCAACCAAAAGGCTGGGCTTCCTTTTTAAATTCCGGAACCTTGTTCAGAGCGCGCCGGAAACGGCCTGGAAAGCGCTTGAAATGGGTGGCCATGTGGCAACAATGCGCCGGCAGTGGAACTTTTGGGACTCGCTGCACAACAACGTGTAAAGCGCAAAGGGGGAAGGAATCCAAGGGTGGACTGGGCTGTCGAAGGCACATGATCTGTGCAACTGCTGCCGGGGAAGGTTAAGGCGCAACTCCGAAACCAGTGGCTTCCCCGAGGGTGTCACCGAGCAAAATGGACAGCTCGCCCGTGCCTGGTGACAATTCCCAAAGGGGGCCTGCCGGGCGGTTTGGCCATGACCCTCAAGGGCTGCCCAGGGTGGGAATTGTTGGGGTCCTCGTTGCACGCGCTTTGCCTGGAACTGAATCCTGGTGTCGCTCCTCTCCAGCCCAATGAAATTCCTGATTCCTTATGCTTCTTGGACGAGGAGACGGCAATCCGCGTGCTTTTCAAGCTTGTGTGGCTCGAAGGTGCGGGGCCTTGCTGAACGCTCGCTCGCTGGTGAACAGCCCAAAGCCCTTTGTTGGCTTCAAGAAACTTCCCAACGCCCAGGGCCAAACTGTGGCGCCCTGGGGCCCATTCCCTGCTTTACGGGAGACCCAACAGAGCTTCCTCCGCACCAGCTGTTAACACCCCCAAGCTGGCTCCTTCCCCTGTTCTGTCCCTGTTCCTGTTGTCCCGACGCCTCTCCTCCCTATTCCCTGGCCTAAAGCCTTCATCCCCTGTCCAACTGCCCGAGAGCCCAAGGGATCACGCACGCCTTGGCACAGACCCCTTCTCAGCCCCTCTGTGTCAGACTGGTGCTTGCCACTGCCCTACTGAACTAAAAACCTCTGTGGATCTTATGCCCAGAATTCTTTTTTGCTTCGCTTACCTGGCTGTACTCAGCAGCAACCTTCCAAAGCTAGCTGCCGCCCCCCAGCTGGCCCCCGCCCCAAGCCGCCCCCCCACCCTGGGCTCTGCAAGCCCCATCAAATGTCCCCGTTTGTCAGGGACCACAACGCTGGCCCCGCCCCAGCCGCCACCCTCCCTGTCTCAAGACACCCCGGCACAAACTTGCTCTGCTCGCCCTGGGACTCGCGACCTGGCCGTTGGGCTCCGAAGACCCTTGGCCCAGAGTCAAGCCCCTGTGGCTTCGATTTTAGCCACAATGCCCAA
Source organism: Sporophila hypoxantha (assembly GCA_002167245.1). Lineage (NCBI taxonomy): Eukaryota > Metazoa > Chordata > Aves > Passeriformes > Thraupidae > Sporophila > Sporophila hypoxantha. The sequence continues at coordinate 20,420 of NDFG01000447.1, read as the reverse complement.
CTGTCTCCCCTGTACTTGCCGCAACTTCCCCGCCACAAAAAGGGTTTTGAATAGCGCCGTGCACTTTGTTCCACGGGTTCAGTCAACTTTGTTTGGGGCTTCGCATGGGGTTCCGCGGCCGGTGGCGGCTTGGGTGTGTCATGTACTTCTTCTTCTTTTTATTCTTGTCTCCCTCTTCTGGGTGCTGGTGGCCCTGCTGCTTGGTTGTCGACTTCGCGCCGCCTGTGCTTGATACAAACCTCGGTGATCGTCTTGGACATTATTGTAACTAAAACAGTCCAACTTGGTTTCTTTCGTTAATCCACACAGCTAACCACGGCGTGGTCCGTGTGCCATGCCCGCACTGCGCACCGCCTCAGGACGGTCGCACGCCATGTCTGACCGCCAACCGCGCCACATCACCTCCCCTTGCCACACAAGCGCTTGCGCATCTCCCCTTCCTTCCTTCGATCTTGGGCTGGGCCAGCTTTCTCCCTCCGGCATTTCCGCCTGCCCCCCCTGAGCTCCCCTCGGCCCTTCGCCCATCACGGGCCCTGGCCCCCCGGTTGCCACGGGCCCCACGCTGGCCAAGCCCCGCCCTTGTGCCTGACAGCCCCCCTGCACTGTCCCTGCTTTGTCCCCTGCACAAGTCCTCCGGCCAACCAACCGCCCCCCCCCCCCTCCCTTGTGCCCTGCGCGTCCCAAATGAAACTGTCCTGCTTCCCTCTGTCCCCCGGTGGTTGCGCAGAACGGAAAGAACGCCTGACACACCCCGGTTCGCCCTGGGCCGAGCTCCGCGCCCGCAGCTCCTGTCCCATCGCCGCGCCGCCCCTGCGCCAAACGACCCGGCTCAATGTTCGCTTCAAACGGTGAGCCTCCCCCCAACTGTTCCTCCCTATGGGCAGGATCTGCCCGGGACGAGCAAGGGCCGCCCAGTCCGGGCTGGCCGCGCCCTCCCCCCACCTGCTCCTCCCTAGGCCAGCCCTGCCCAACGGGCGCGCCGAAGCCACCAGCTGAAGGGCTGGCGCGCCATCCCCAACCAACCTGCTCCTCCCGACGGCCAGGCACCTGCGCCCGGGCAGCCCGCGGCCCCAAAGTTCCAGGCTGCCGGCCCTCCCCCCCACTGCTCCTCCCCCATGGCCAGGCCCTGCCGGGCGCAATCAGGGGTCAAGTCACAAAGGGCTGGCAACGCGCCTCCCCACCCACCTGCTCCTCCCCCCACCGGATTGCCAGGACGCACTCCCGGGTAACACTCCGGGCTGGCCGAACGCCACGTCGCCCCCCCTTGTCCTCACCATTGGCCCCGGCTCTGCCAAGAGCAGCAGGGCACACAACATAGGGCTGCACCGCCCTCCCCCCACCTAGCTCCTCCTACTGGCCCGGCAAATCTGCTCAGGCGAGCAAATCAAGGGTAACATCGGGCTGCCGAGCCCTCCCACCAACTGCTCCTCCCCCACACGTCACACTCACGGGCATTCTCTGCTCCCACGGACCTCGCAGCCCCCAAGGGCCACCTCTCTCCGTGGCCTAGTCCTGTCCCGTCCTCTTCCGTTGTCAGGCTTCTAGCCTCTCCACTCTACCTTGGTGCTCTGCCTGACTTGTTTCCTAGGCCAACCCGCCACACTCCTTCTCTCGGGTCCTCCGTGCATCAGTCTTGCATCTCAGCTACTGTATCTCAAATTTCTCCTCCCTCCCGTCCATGCTGCGCGCCCCACTCCTCTCTTCTACTCTCTCACTGTGAACTTTCTTCCCCCCACGTCTCCGCTGTTTTTGCTGTGTGCTCATCACTGGTCTGGACCTGGCTTTTTCACGGCCTAGGGCTTCTAGGGTGGAATAAGGGCTGGCCAACCAATCCAAACGAGGCTTTCAACTGATCAAAATGCGCCAGCGGCACAGGCCCGGCAATGTCTCCGTGGTGGTGGTGGCTGCCCTCTGCTCTGTGTTGCCCCTGGGTGTGACCAGTTCTTTTGGGCAGGCGCAAACAGCGCACGGGGCACGCTTTGCTGTCCCCGCCGGCCGCTTGCAATTTTCCCCCGCAGCGGAGCGTGCTGTTCCCCCCACACAATCGAGAGAATGTGTATAGAGCATGTAGGACGGCCACACTGACAACAAGAAGATGCAATGTTCACACCCTGATAGGGTCAATGTATGTGAAAAATTTCAACAGTCAGACTGGGCAACTGAGCAGAGAATGTTTCGGATCCTCAGCGTGCAAGACTAATTACTTCAACGACAGGGCAAGAGTGATGTAAACACTCTGTATACAATGGGAAGAGTTTATGGGCTAAATATTTTTCTCGTACACTCTCAGAGGTAATGAAGGAGACGTGTATCTCATAAAACTAAGCGCAGATAGTATGTAGAAGGCACAAGATAATATATATAAAAATTACAGAAGTTGAGAAAATATTTATCAAGGTGAGAAAGAGAGCGATTGAAGTTCTGACGCCACAGCAATACAGAGGCTCATGTGATTGTCTCTGTGAGCGAAGTTGCGCTGGTCTCTCATCTCTCCCTCCTTCCCTCCTT
>NDFG01000447.1:0-10950 GCA_002167245.1 Sporophila hypoxantha | reverse complement strand
GTCCCCCACCAAAGGCAGGTGCTGCTGCTCTCACTCCCACCCTGTTCTGCTCCAGCTCCAGCTTTCCCCTGACTTTTCCCTGGCAAAATCTTCCTGCTCACAGGGATGAGGGGGCTCCTGCTGGGGGAGCTTTGTGCCAGCTGCTCCTGCAGCTCCTGCAGCTGAAGCTCCCTCCCTGCCAGGAGCTGCTGGGGAGTGAGGGTGCCACAAGGAGCCACAAGGAGCCACAAGGAGCAGGAGCTGCCATTCCCAGTCAGACAACACCCAGCAGCTGCCTGGGGGTGGGAGATGGGGACCAAAACCTGCTTGGGAGGGGGATTGAAAGGCACAAAGTGCCTGGAAACCCACCAGGCTCCTTCAGAGAGATGAGAAATGAGGTGTGAGAGGGATTAAAGTGCAGGAGGAGGCGTCAGGATTCCTGGCTTCCCTTCCCTGCCCCATTCCAGGCTCTTTATCCAAACTGGGCTGTTTTCTCCCYTTTTTTGGTCTCTGTTTTGCTGATCAGCCCTGGAGAGCATCAAATGAAGGTCATTAAGTGCCCTGTGTTRATCTCACTCATGTCCCTGCTTACAGACACCCTGTTCCCACAAAGCCTCCCTGTGTTAACACATTCCCAGGAGCTGCTGGAGTCTTGGCACTGCAGGGAACCTCTGCCCACAGCAACTGGGCTTTGTCAAAACTTTGCTCCAGGCTTTGATTTTTGGGGCCAAAAGCATMATTTTTGCCACTCAGGAGGGAGCTGGAGGCAGCTCTCTGAGCACCCCCAGAATGATTCTCCAGAGAAATCCTGATTTTTGTGGCTGAGCTGGGAAAGAAAAAGTGTCACGTTCATAAGAAAGTGAAGATGTRGGAGAAGTGAAAGGAAAGAAATGGTTTTGACTTCCAGCTTTTCTAAACAATCACCCTGCATTGTGCTGGGGGAGGACAGAGCCAGGGAAGCTGCTGSTGGTGTTGATTCCTYGGGATTATCTTGGAGTTTCATTAAYTGGAGTGRAGGACTGRACAACAAACGTGTCTGTGCTCYGTCAGTGTAAGGAAAGCTCAGGGMATCTTCTGCTCTCCTCCTGTAGCTCTTCCAGAACAGGGCTTGTGGGAGAAACTCACATCCAAATGAGGGGAAAAACCCAAAAATGGCACTTACTGCCCAGCTTTGTGCCTGGCAAGAAGGGAAAACCCTTCTGTGTGCACAGGRAGTTCTCTCCTGCAGTCTGGAGTCACAGCTTGGGCACTGAGCAGCAGGAGGGGGACTGAAGGATCCAAAGGAAGCCAAGCACCCCTGCCTGTGGCAGCTGGGTTTGTTTCCCAGCTCAGGCATCAGGCACTGACTTTCTCCTTAATTATTGCAGCCAGTGTTGCAGCTCTCCTGGGGGATTTCTCTGGAGGAGCGTGAGCTGCAGATGAGAGCAGAACATTAAGCAATCCCACGCTCCACATGTAAAATTCAGGATTTCATTCCCAAGGCTGCACTGTGAGCACGTGTCAGGGTGAGGGAGACACTCAGGGCTCTGGAGGCTTTTCCTGTGGGGCCAGAGCCCAGGGAGCTGCAGTTTGGGATGAGGAGCCAGCACCTTGGCAATCCAGGCTTTCCCTTGGGAGACACTGGGGCCTTCAGCATCTCAGCAGCTTTTCACAGAATGAGGGAATTATGGAATTTCCAGAGTGCTGGAATGGTTTGGGTGGGAAGGGACCTCAAAGCTCATCCAGTCCCACCCCTGCCATGGCCAGGGACACCTTCCACTATCCCAGGGTGCTCCAAGCCCCATCCAACCTGGCCTTGAAGCTTTCCTTAAGGGATGCTGATGTTATCTTGGCTTTACTGAGCTGCTGGGAGTCCCAGCGATTTGGGGAAGAGGCCAGGAGATGCTGGGGTCCTCCCAGGCTGAGCCTGGGCTGCTCTGGCCTTAGTTTTCTTTTAAACCTCCAGAACAGCCCTTATGAGCTACAGAATCCCTGATTTATGGGTTAGGAGCCCTCTCCCCGTGCGTGAGCAGCTGGGCTGGGCTCTAGGACAGGAGCACATTTTAAGTTTTCCTTTTTTGCCCTTTGGGCATTCCYTGGGTAAGCAGTTGCCAAACTCCTYTATGTACAGASCCCTGCATCCCTCAGGAGCTCCCAGGTCAGTGTCTGATGGGCAGCTGTGTGTTTGCAGGGTGTGGAGAGAGGCCAGGGATCGCATCGTGGGCTTCCCGGGCCGCTACCACGCCTGGGACATCCCCCACCAGTCCTGGCTCTACAACTCCAACTACTCCTGCGAGCTCTCCATGGTGCTCACTGGTGCTGCCTTCTTCCACAAGGTGAGACCTCCCCGGGSCTGCCCCTTCCTGCTCACAGCCACCTGAGGCTGCAGATTGCAGGGTTGTGGGTTTTTAAGGACAAATGGGGGAGTGTGGCGGTGTTCACAGGGGTCTCAGGTTGAGGGAAGAGATGAGGATTTGACTCCATGGTTTTCAGAAAGGCTTGATTTATTATTTTATTATTATAATATTATACATTAAATGTACTAAAAGAATAGAAGAATGGATTTCTTCAGAATCCTAAGAATAGACATAAATAAAGGAATGAATAACAAAGGTTGTGGTTGGGCCTCTCTGTCTGAGCCAGCTGGACTGTGATTGGCATTAATTAGAAACAACTAACATGGGGCCATCAAAGAGCTACTTGCTGCATTCTAAAGCAGCAGATAATCAATGTTTACATTTTGTTCTTGAGGCTTCTCAGCTTCTCAGAAGGGAAAGTCCTAAAGAAAGGATTTTTCATRAAAGATGTCTGCRACAGGGGAGCTTTCTGCTCCTTCCCCCTCACTTTCTCCAAACTGAAACACAGCCAGAACCTGGTCCTGAGTGCACTGGGAAGGATCTCCAGTGGCTGTTCCTGCCGTGCTGAATCCACAGCAGCACAGAGCAGGATCTGAGGGGCTGGAACCTCCATTCCTCCATTCCTGAGCTTCCAGGAGAGGGTGGTGGCTGTGGGAGATTTGCTGCTGCTGTGGCTCTCGGTGTGGGTTTAACTCCATTATGGGGAATGTCCCCACTGGGATCCTTGAGTTTTGAGCCAGCCACACCCCCCATGTCCCACGTGTTGCTGTCACCTGTGGAGCACCTGGAGGACACTGTCCCTTTCCCATTGCAGTACTATGCCTACCTGTACTCCTACGTGATGCCCCAGGCCATCAGGGACATGGTGGACGAGTACATCAACTGCGAGGACATCGCCATGAACTTCCTGGTGTCCCACCTGACCAGGAAACCTCCCATCAAGGTAAAGCACCGGCAGCCAGGGCCTTGGCCCAGGGCTGGCACTGCTGGAGAAGCTCTGCTTGGGAAGTGGGTGGTGGCTGATCCAGGGAAATGCGGCTCCAGTGGGAAAGCTCAGCCTTTGGAATCTGCCACGGAGCAGGTGAAGTGAGGTCTGACGTTACAGGATGAATCAGACTGAGTTCCCTGTCTGGTGAAAGGTTCCCTGCCCATGGCAGAGGTGATTTCTGCTCTGGAGCCAGGCTGGGAGAGCTGGGGGTGCTCACCTGGAGAAGAGAAGGATCCAGGGAGAGCTCAGAGCCCCTCCCAGGGCCTGAAGGGGCTCCAGGAAAGCTGGGGAAGGACTGGGGACAAGGGATGGAGGGACAGGACACAGGGAATGGCTTCCCACTGCCAGAGGGCAGGGATGGATGGGATATTGGGAAGGGATTGTTGGCTGTGAGGGTGGGGAGGGGCTAGAATAGAATTCCCAGAGAAGCTGTGGCTGCCCCTGGATCCCTGGCAGTGTCCAGTGCCAGGCTGGAGCAGCCTAGGATAGTGCAAGGTGTCCCTGGCCATGGCAGGGGTGGGACTGGATGAGCTTTGAGCTCCCTTCCGACTCAACCCATGCTGAGATTCCCTCTGTATCCGAGCCCCCTGGCAGTGCCCAGGCTGAGTGCTGTGAGCAGTGTGGCACTGACACCTCTGTCCCTCCTAGCAGTGCCCGGGCTGGGCAGTGTGGCACTGACACCTCTGTCCCTCCTGGCAGTGTGGCACTGACACCTCTGTCCCTCCTGGCAGTGCCCAGGGTGGGCTGTGGCACTGACACCTCTGTCCCTCCTGGCAGTGCCCAGGCTGGGCTGTGGCACTGACACCTCTGTCCCTCCTGGCAGTGCCCGGGCTGGGCACTGTGGGCAGTGGTGGCACTGCACACTTCTTCTCTGTCCGGCTCCTGCAGTGCCGCAGGCTGGCCACGCCTGTGGCACTCGACAGCACCACTATGTTCCCTCCCTGGCACGTGCCAGGCTGGCAGTGTGCACTGACACCTCCCTCTGGGGTCCCAGCTGGCATCCAGCACTCTGTCCCGTCCTGATCCGGGGCAGTGGGTGGGCAGTGTGGCACTGCAACACTCTGTCCCTGCCTGGCAGTGCGCCAGGCTGGGCAGGTGGCACTGACACCTCTGCGCTCCTCGTGCAAGGTGAGTCCCGCCTGGACTCCGCTGCCCCGCTGCCCCAGCTCTTTCCCACGACGATTCCATTTCCACGACGGCACAAGTGCTCAGTTTCTTGTGTAAGGTGTACGGGTAACATGCCCCTGTCTCTACCACCAGTTTTTCCGGCGTGCGACTCGTCCCTCTTCAAGACCCGCCTGCCCAACGACAAGTACCAAATGCCTTCAAGTCATGCTAGATGGGAGAGCTGGACCTCACTCCAGCTCCCAGGCTGAAGGCAGTGACCTACGAGCACAGCCCCAGGCAAACGGGGTCCGCTTTTGGTGGGGCTGTGAGTGCAGAAGGGCAACTGTGCGCAAACGGGCCAGCCCTGGATTCCGGGACCTGCCCGGCTCCACCCTGCGTCCCCATAAGTGGCTGCTCACCTGGACAGGGAACTGGACCCGTCCATGGCTCCTCTGTGAGCGACCACACCACACCGCGGAATGGGAACCCCCATGGCTTCTGTGAGGACACACACACCCCGGGAATGGGGCCTCCATGGCTCTGTGAGGACACCCAATCCGCCACGGAATGGGACCCCCACTGGTCCTGTGAGGAAACACCCCCCCCCATGGATCATACACTGAGGAATGGCTCGCTGGCCACTGGCTCTGTCCCTTCGCTAGCCAAGGGCAGCCGTTCTTTTTAATGATAATTATTGTTATTTAAAATGAAAGTGTTTTAGATTTGCCACGTGAGGCGCTTTTTTTGTTTTCTTTTCTTTTCCYTCCCCTCTCCCCACCCCATTTCCCCCTCTGGACCTTTCAGCCCATCCCAGGGTGCTGTAGCAAGGCCAGGCTGGAGGTGTTTGGGTGCAGCATCAGGGCAGCTCCTGTTACCACTGCTGTCCCCATCCCTCCTCCCATGGCACAGCCCTTCCCACCCACCAGATCCYGGCTTCTCTTGCCCTGTGGCTGCTACTGAGGCCTCTCAGGTGGCACCAGGTGAGGAGCCCTTTGCTCTGCTCCCCACCCTGAGCCCCTGGACAGGGGTGAGGTTGGCCTGGATGGTCCTGCCTGGCTCCAGCTCGGGCCCCATGCCCTTCCCGTGCCACAGCCCAGGGGGTTCAGTTGCTGCTGTCTCAGTGTCTTTTCCACCTTGTCCTGCTGATCCTCTAAAGACAGGGAGCGTGTCTGAGGCTTAGGGAAGATCCATCTGCAGCACAGCCAGGGCWGGGGGTGCTCCAGGCTCCTGGAGGCTCTGACCCTTCTCTGTGCTCAGCCTGGGTGTGCCAGAGCTGCAGTTCCCACTCTGCCTCGTGCCCATCCCAGAGTGCTCTGTGCCCATGTTGGGTTTGCCGTGGGCCTCAGCACAGCTGCCTTAACCCCAGCCCATCCTCACAGCCTGGCTTTGGGCTGTGTCTGAGGCTTAATCCCAACAGGAGCTTCCCAGAATCCTATCTTCACACAGATGCTGCTGGGATCAGGTTCACAGTGTGGGTTTGGAGCTGGTTCCTCTCCCCCAGAGCAAAATGCTGTCACACTGTGACCACCTGAGCTGCTCCATCCTGCCTCAGGCCCAGCTGGACATGAGGGGAGCACAGGGGGGAAGGGCAGAGCTTGGTGCTCTCCCTCAGCACATCCCAGATGTTTGTGAGCAGCCTGGAGAAGCTCTTGCTGGGTAGGTGGGAAGGTGGCACTTGTGTGGTCACCTYGATGTCCCTGGTTTTCCTGGATGTCACCCCTGGTGTGTCTCTGGTGTGTGGGAGCAGGGATGGTCCAGCAGCAGCTCCTGGGCTCATTCCCAAGGTCAGCCCTGCTCCTCCTGCTGTTTTGGGGCCTCTCCAACTGTTTCCCAGGTTTTCCTATCAGCACTGACACTTCCTCCGATGGGAAGGGGAGGGAAGGAGCAGCCTGAGCTGGCCCGCTCGTGCCTTCACCAGCACCATAAACACGCAAAACACGGATCAAGAATCTTCTCCTGTGTTTGTTTTCTTTCCCTTTTCCATTCCCTTTTTGTTTTAACATCAGATGCCAAAATGCAGCATGTGAAGTTCTCAGAGTCTGCTTAAAAATGCCCGGGAGAGCTCCTGTGAGCCCTGAAACACCTGGAAGGATTCTCTGAATGCTTCTGACACTTGTCAGGAGCTGTGTCAGCTCCAGCATTCCGAGGGCCTTGAGCCTTAATTCCTTCCTCATTAGTGGGGTTCGTTAGCAGCAATGCCAGGGCTCAGGTAAGCCCAGGCCCGGGGGCAGCTCTGCCTTCCCAGCCCTCCTGGAGCACGGAGTGGTGTGGGATGGACTGAACTTCATCCAAACACACGGCACTGCTCAGCAGGCCTTCAGCTTTTCCAAAATCCAAAGGGAAATGTTATTCCAGTGAGAGCCTGGGGAGCAGGGATGGGATGGGAAGTGTTGGCATTCCAGGGTGTCCTGGGGCTCGGGATGCTCAGGGGTCAGAGCCCCAGCGTTGGAATTCTGTTCTCCCTTGCTGAGTTTTGATTTGAGCCAGTTCTGAGATCAGGGATCAGCAGAACGAATCCAGCTGTTTTCTTCCTCCTCTCTTTGGCCTTTTCCCAAGCTGTTTTTTTGCTGGGAGGGTCCCCTGTTGCACTGTGCTGGAGCAGGGATGGGTGTGGCAGTGGGACATCTCTGTGTGTTGTGGGATGAACTCCTACCTTGCTGAGCAACCCTAAAGGGGAAGGATTTGGGGGTGAAGGGGTAAAAAGGCTGCTCCTGGGAGATACCTGGGCAGCAGCAGCGTTGGGAGGGATGGAATTCTGTGGGGAAATGAAATGCCAGCAGGAACATCTTCCCCACCACAGGGCTGGTGCTGCCCTCCAGAGCTGCTGGCAGCTCTTTCCAAATCATCCCAACACCATGGAACCCCTGGAGTACGGGATTGGCATTCACAGGCCCAGCGGAGACATGCCAGACCTGAGCTGTCCTGAGGCCCTCCACCAGGGAGGAGCACACTTTTTCCAGAGTGGTCCCACCCGTGCCACATCCAAACATCTTCCTGGCTCCCACCGTCATTTCTCCGCGGGATTTTCAGGGCATCCCAGGGTCACTCAAGCTCAGGTTTGGTTGGATGATCCATCCCAGCTCCTGGGGCACGTGGCCTCCACCATCCAGCCCTGAGGAGAACCGGAAGGGCTCTTGGCAGCTGCACCTTTTCCCTGTTCAGAGTTTTTGCTGCTTCCCCGGGCACGGAGCGAGCGCTCTCCCCGCTGTAAATAGCAACGACCCGAGGTGACACACGGCCCGGCCCGTGTCACACGGGCCCCTGCCCTCCCCTTGTGCCCACGGTGCTGTGAGCACCCAGGATTTCAAATCCAACAGGAACTGAGAGACAAGGAACACTCCTCCTTCGACACGAGCACAATGTTGAGTTTTTTTGTAAAAGGTTCCAATAAATGGAGAGTTTAACTTGGGAAGCGTCTCGGTGCCTCTTTGCTGGGCTGGGAGAGGGGCCAGCACGGGGTTTGTTGCTGCTCCTGGCCCTGGGACACCCCAAAACCAGGCATCCCCCGGGCTTCTGTTTTCACAGGGCAGGTGGAATGCTGSAAACTCCTCAGGGATGGCAGTGCCTGGGGCTAAACCCCATCGTGTCCCTGGTGAGCTCATGGCTGGGCCAGGAGAGCCCCTGGSAGGGGTTGGACCCTGAGTGGCTTCCAGGGACATCCCTTCCCAGTTCTGCTGCTTGTGKGGGTGTTTGTAGGCAATGAAAACAGCAACTGAGGCAGTGCTGGGATAGCAAACCAGCCCATCCCTGCCCGGGGATCCAGAGCCCAGAACCTTTAGGAACAGCTCCTGTGGCACTGCTGGCTCAGGATACTCCTGGTCCCTCTCCTGTGCAGGAGGCTGAGGTGGAAAAACCAAAAGGATCCACGAGGTTTGTGAAGAGATTCCCAGCTTCAAACCTGCAGGGAGGAGCAGAGGGGAGGAATGGAGCCAGCTGGGCCATGAGCCATGGGATCCCCTCCATGCTGGGCTGGGAATCCCCCTGGATTTCCTGCACGTGGCTGGATTTCCTCCCTTCCTGCTGCCTTTTGGTTTTTTGCCCTCCCTCCTGAGCAGCTGCTTCCTCCATGGTCACTTTTTACCTCTGCTGTYACTTTTCACCTCCTTTCACTTCCTGCCCTTGCTGCTGCTCCCACTGGAATTGTGTCCTTTCTTTTCCCTTCTSCCTTGGACTAAGGCTTGCTTTGTGCTTSGGTTTGTTTCCARGAGAGGTTTCAGGGAAACCCCAAAGGATTTTAGTCCTGGAGGGAGGAGGTGGATGCTCAGCCTCCCAAATGCCTGTGATTTSTCCCCAAAACATTGCAGGGAGGCAGGGCCATCCCTGGCAGGGAAGGGCACAGAATTCCTCACTCCAGRACCCAGACCTGGCAGCAGCAGTGGGATGCTGGTTTGGGATCTGGCTCCCAAATGAGCCCAGCAGCATCTTGGACATGGACTCAGCTGGAGCCCATTTTCTCCTGAGGCTTTTCCTGAGGTAAAAATCTCCTGATCAATATTTTTTCCTGCTGTAACTGCTGTGTTTGGTGAGAGGAGCCACAGCCCCGGTTCCATTTCTGTTTCTCTGTGAGGGTTTGTACCCTGGGATGAGGAAACAGAGGCGAGAAATCCTGTTAATAATTCATTCCCTGCTCCCAGGAGGAGGACAGGGTGAAGTGCTTTACACTCCACTCCTCTGCACTACAAAGTGCCCTCCATTTTCCCTTCTGGATGAGCACTCCTTGATAAAAAGCAATTTCACTGGAATTGCTCCCGTTCTGCCCAGCAGTGCCATGAAAGCCACCAGCTCCTGCTGGAGGCCAGGAAAGGACCTGATGCCACCTCTTCTGGGTGATTGGCCCCAGGTGATGGGTCCTCAAGGGAGGACCTGTCCCCTACATGGTCTTCTGAGGTCACAGCCCATGGATCCTTGAGGGATGGGGTCACAATTCATGGATCCTTGAAGGGTTGGGGTCACAGTTGGATCCTTGAGGGATGGGAGGGGTCAGCAGGTCGATGAATCCCTTCAAACAGTGAGTTGAACAGTTCATGGATTCTTAAGGGATGAACTCCAGTTCTGGATCCTCAAAGGATGAGGTCAACAGTCCATATGGATCTTTGAGGCATGAGTTCATAAGTTCATGGATCCTCAAAGGGATTGGAGTCACAAGTTATGGATCCTGAGGGATGAACTCACAATCTATGGATCCTCAAAGGGATGGGGTCAACAGTCCATGATCCTTGAGGGATGAGTTCATAGTTCATGGGATCCTCAAGCACTGAATTCATAGTCCATCGAGATCCTTGAGGAATGAATGCAACAATCCATGGATCTTGAGGGATGGGGTCACAATCCATGGATCTCAAGCAATGAGTTGATAGTTTTGGATCCTTGAGGAGTGGAACTCACAGTCCATGGATCCTCAAGGGATGAGGTCACAGTTGATGGATCCTTGGGGACTGGGTCAACAAGGCAATTGTGGATACCTTGAAGGCAAAGATATTGACAGAATCTGTCACCAGTCACCATGTGGGCAGTTCTTCAACGGGATGTAAGGTCCACAGTTGATTGGTCATTGAGGATTAGGGTCTACAACTATGGCACTCGTGAATCCTTGAGAGCGAATGAACTTCACATCAATGGAGTCTTCAAGCACTGAATTCATAGTTGATGGATCCTTGAGGGATGGGGTCACAGTCCATGGCTCCCAAGTGACAGCTCACCTGTGGCAGGTGAATGGGGCCTGTCACATCCCACCTTTCCCACCACGAGCCTCCCCAGGCCCTGATGTGCAGCCAATCCCAAATCCCTCTGCTCTCATTCCCACTCCTCCCAAAGGCTGAGCTGCTGGTGGGGCACAGATCCAGCACCTGGCCCCAGTTTCCCTCTGCTCCTCATGTCCAGGTGCCCACAGAGGTGACAGATCCCAGGGACAGTGACTGAGCCTGGGCAGGGACCTGGCATTGACTGACCTGGTCCAGTTGTTTCCATTTTCATTTCACATTAATGGAGAGAAACCACAATGAATTCCTCTCCACCCAGGAGCAGCTGTTCCATAAACGCCATCCAAKAACAGAAATCTGATTTTAACCTTTCCTCYCCATTATTTCTGTGGGRGCACAGGGTTGGGAAGTCACTGGGAATTAATCACTTGCCACACAYCCACTAATTGTGTTTAATGAGGAGAGCAGCTCAGGGAGGAATTTGGGATCCAGGGAATGGGGATGGCCATGGCACAAGGAACCACGTGGGGGCCAAGGGGATTTATTTTCCMTTCTGGAAGGAGGAGAGTGAAGCCAGGAACCTTTGCTGTTCTTTGGCCATTAAATTCTGGATAAAGCCTGGATTGCATCMATGGTATTCTTGCCCTGGCAGCTCCCTGGGCTGCCACAGTTCCCTCTGCAGGACTGACCCATCCCAAAGAAATGCTGTTKGTTTTTCTCTCTCTGTGCAGAAGGAACAAGCACTTCTTTTTCCAGTTTAATTAGGGTTTCTCATTAAAGAATTCCCCTCCCAGCAKGTTTGTTTCTCCAGCATGCACAACCTGAATATAACAAAACAGTC
>NDFG01000446.1:59093-74342 GCA_002167245.1 Sporophila hypoxantha | reverse complement strand
GTATTAAAAAAATTAATTTAAAAAATTAATTTTTAAAATTCATTTAAAAAATAAATTTTAAAATTAATTTAAAAAATAAATTTAAAATTAATTTTAAAAATCAAATTTACAAATTAATTTTAAAAATTAATTTTAAAAAATAGTTTTAAAAATTAGTGTTAAAAATTTAATTTTAAAAATTTAATTTTAAAAATTTAATTTTAAAAAATTTTTAAAAAAAATAAATTTAAAAAATTATTTAAAAAGGTAAAATTTAAAAATAATTTTAAAAAGTAATTGTAAAAAGTAATTTTAAAAATTTAATTTTAAAAAATTAATTTAAAAAATAAATTTTAAAAATTAATTTAAAAGGTAAAATTTAAAAATTAATTTAAAAGGTAAAATTTAAAAATTAATTTTAAAAATTAGTGTTAAAAATTAATTTTAACAATTTAATTTTAAAAAATTATTTTAAAAAATAAAATTTAAAAATAATTTTAAACATTATTTAAATTAATGAAAAATAATTTTAAAAATTAATCTAACGAATAATTCAAATAATCCTCAAAATCATTTTTAAAATTAAATTTTTAAAAATTATTTTAAAGTTATTTTTTTTAACGTTTTAAAATTAAATTTTAAAAATTGATTTAAAACTATTTTTAAAATTAATTTTAAAAATTAATTTTAAAAGTTAATCTAAAAATTAACTCAAATAATCCTCAAAATAATTTTTAAAATTAAATTTTTTTAAAAAAATTTAAATTAATTTTGAAAAATGTTTTTAAAATTAAATTTTAAAAAATGATTTTAAAAACTGTTTTTAAAATTAATTTTTAAATTAATTTTTAAAAATAATTTTAAAAATTAATCTAAAATTTAATTCCAATAATCCGGAATGGATTTGGGGACGGATTTTTGGGATAATTTGATGAAATTTTGCGGTATTTTGGGGATAATTTGATGGATTTTTTGATGGATTTTGGGGCTTTTAACCCTTCACTCACCCGCAGCCGCGAAGAGGATGCCGGAATGGATTTGGGGCTGGATTTTTGGGATGATTTGATGGATTTAGGATGGATTTTTGGGGATGGGTTTTGGGGATAATTGGATGGATTTAGGATGGATTTTTGGATGGATTTCAGGGTTTTTGGGGCTTTTAACCCCTGGCTCACCCGCAGCCACGAAGAGGATGCTGGGACAGATTTTGGGGATGGATTTTTGGGATGATTTGATGGATTTGGGGATGGATTTTGGGGATAATTTGATGGATTTTTGGGGATAGATTTTTGGGATGATTGGATGGATTTTGGGGATGTTAACCCCTCGCTCACCCGCAGCCCCGAAGAGGATGCCGGGACAGATTTTGGGGATAATTGGATGGATTTGGGGATGGATTTTTGGGGATGGATTTTGGGGATAATTTGATGGATTTTTTGATGGATTTCGGGGGTTTTGTGATGGATTTTAGGGCTGTTAACCCTTCGCTCACCCGCAGCCACGAAGAGGACGCCGGGACGGATTTGGGGAAAAATTTTTGGGATAATTTGATGGATTTTGGGGCTGTTAACCCTTCACTCACCCGCAGCCACGAAGAGGATGCCGGGACAGATTTTGGGAATAATTGGATGGATTTTGGGGATGGATTTTGGGGATAATTTGATGGATTTAGGATGGATTTTTGGATGGATTTCGGGGTTTTTGGGGCTGTTAACCCTTCGCTCACCCGCAGCCACGAAGAGGATGCTGGGATGGATTTGGGGATGGATTTTTGGGATCATTTGATGGATTTTGGGGATAATTTGATGGATTTGGGGATGGATTTTTGGGATAATTGGATGGATTTTGGGGCTGTTAACCCTTCACTCACCCACAGCCGCGAAGAGGATGCCGGGATGGATTTGGGGCTGGATTTTTGGGATGATTTGATGGATTTAGGATGGATTTTTGGGGATAATTTGATGGATTTTTTGATGGATTTCGGGGTTTTTGTGGTGGATTTTGGGGCTGTTAACCCTTCACTCACCCGCAGCCACGAAGAGGATGCCGGGACAGATTTTGGGGATAATTTGATGGATTTAGGATGGGTTTTTGGGGATGGATTTTTGGGATGATTTGATGGATTTTTGGATGGATTTTTGGGATAATTGGATGGATTTGGGGATGGATTTGGGAATGGATTTTTAGGATAATTCAATGGATTTTGGGGCTGTTAACCCTTGGCTCACCCGCAGCCACGAAGAGGATGCCGGGATGGATTTGGGGAGGTATTTTTGGGATGATTTGATGGATTTTGGGGATAATTGGATGGATTTTTGGATGGATTTCTGGGATAATTATATGGATTTTAGGGCTTTTAAACCTTCGCTCACCCGCAGCCATGAAGAGGATGCCGGGACGGATTTGGGAATGGATTTTTGGGATGATTTGATGGATTTGGGAATGGATTTTTGGGGATGGGTTTTGGGGATAATTTGATGGATTTTTGGATGGATTTTGGAATGGATTTTGGGATAATTTGATGGATTTTTGGATGGATTTTGGAGTTTTTTTGGTGGATTTTGGGGCTTTTAACCCTTTGCTCACCCGCAGCCACGAAGAGGATGCCGGGACAGATTTTGGGGATAATTTGATGGATTTGGGGATGGATTTTGGGGATAATTTGATGGATTTGGGGATGGATTTTTGGGGATAATTGGATGGATTTGGGGATGGATTTTTGGGGATAATTGGATGGATTTTGGGGCTGTTAACCCCTGGCTCACCCGCAGCCACGAAGAGGATGCTGGGATGGATTTGGGGATGGATTTTTGGGGTCATTTGATGGATTTGGGGATGGATTTTTGGGATAATTATATGGATTTTGGGGCTTTTAAACCTTCGCTCACCCGCAGCCATGAAGAGAATGCCGGGATGGATTTGGGATGGATTTTTGGGGATAATTGGATGGATTTTTTGATGGATTTTTGGGAAAATTTGATGGATTTGAGGATGGATGTTTGGGGATGGATTTTGGGGATAATTTGATGGATTTGGGGATGGATTTTGGGGTTTTTGTGATGGATTTTGGGGCTGTTAACCCCTGGCTCACCCGCAGCCACGAAGAGGATGCTGGGATGGATTTGGGAAATCCATCAAATATCCCCAAAATCCATCCCACAAATCATCGCATCGCCGGAATCCTCAAATCCATCAAATTTTCCCAAAAATCCATCAAAAAATCCATCCAATTATCCCCAAAATCCATTCCCAAATTCCATCCTGGCATTCTCTTCATGGCTGCGGGTGAGCGAAGGGTTTAAAAGCCCCAAATCCATAATAATTATCCCAAAAATCCATCCCAAATCCATCAAATGACCCCAAAAATCCATCCCAAATCCATCCCAGCATCTCTTCGTGGCTGCGGGTGAGCCAGGGTTAACAGCCCAAAATCCATCACAAAAACCCCAAATCCATCCCAAATGCCATCAAATTATCCCCAAAATCCATCCCCAAACATCCATCCTCAAATCCATCAAATTTTCCCAAAAATCCATCAAAAAATCCATCCAATTTCCCCAAAAATCCATCCCAAATCCATCCCGGCATTCTCTCATGGCTGCGGGTGAGCGAAGGTTTAAAAGCCCCAAAATCCATATAATTATCCCAAAAATCCATCCCAAATCCACAAATGACCCCAAAAATCCATCCCCAAATCCATCCCAGCATCCTCTTGTGGCTGCGGGTGACCAGGTTAACAGCCCAAAATCCATCCAATATCCCCAAAAATCCATCCCCAAATCATCCATTATCCCCAAAATCCATCCCCAAATCCATCAAATATTCCCAAAATCCCATCCCCAAATCCATCAAATCCCCAAAATCCTGTCCCGGCATCCTCTCTCGTGCTGCGGGTGAGCAAAGGTTAAAGCCCCAAAATCCACCAAAAAAACTCCCAAAATCCATCCAAAATCCATCAAATATCCCAAAATCCATTCCAAAATCCATAAAATCCATTCAATTTCCCCAAAACCCATCCCCAAAAATCATCCCCAAATCCATCAAATCATCCCAAAAATCATTCCCAAAATCCGTCCGGCATCCTCTTCATGGCTGCGGGTGAGCGAAGTTTAAAAGCCTAAAATCCATATAATTATCCAGAAATCCATCCAAAAATCCATCCAAATTATCCCCAAAATCCATCAATCATTCCCAAAAATACCTCCCCAAATCCATCCCGGCATCCTCTTCGTGGCTGCGGTGAGCCAAGGGTTAACAGCCCCAAAATCATTGAATTATCCTAAAAAATCCATTCCCAAAGTTCCATCCCCAAATCTCATCCAATTATCCCAAAATATCCATCCAAAAATCCATCAAATCATCCAAAAATCCATCCCCAAAAAACCCATCCTAATCATCAAATTATCCCCAAAATCTGTCCCGGCATCCTCTTCGTGGCTGCGGGTGAGTGAAGGGTACAGCCCCAAAATCCACCACAAAACCCCGAAATCCATCAAAAAATCCATCAAATTATCCCAAAAATCCATCCTAAATCCATCAAATCATCCAAAAATCCAGCCCCAAATCCATCCCGGCATCCTCTTCCTGTGGGTGAGTAAGGGTTACAGCCCCAAAATCCATCCAATTATCCAAAAATCCATCCCCAAATCCATCAATTATCCCAAAATCCATCAAATGATCCAAAAATCCATCCCAAATCCATCCCAGCATCCTCTTCGTGGCTGCGGGTGGCGAAGGGTTAACAGCCCAAAAACCCCGAAATCCATCCAAAATCCATCCTAAATCCATCAAATTATCCCCAAATCCATCCCCAAAATCCATCCAATTTTCCCAAAATCATGTCCGGCATCCTCTTCGTGGCTGCGGGTGAGTGAAGGGTAACAGCCCAAATCCATCAAATTATCCCAAAAATTTTCCCCAAATCCGTCCCGGCGTCTCTTCGTGGCTGCGGTGAGCGAAGGGTAACAGCCCTAAAATCCATCACAAAACCCCCGAAACCATCAAAAAATCCATCAAATTATCCCAAAATCCATCCCCAAAAATCCATCCCCAAATCCATCCAATTATCCCCAAAATCTGTCCGGCATCCTCTTCGGGGCTGCGGGTGAGCGAGGGGTTAACATCCCCAAAATCCATCCAATCATCCCAAAAATCTATCCCAAAAATCCATCAAATTATCCCCAAAATCCATCCCCAAATCCATCAAATCATCCCAAAAATCCATCCCAAAATCTGTCCAGCATCCTCTTCGTGGCTGCGGGTGAGCCAGGGGTTAAAAGCCCCAAAAACCCTGAAATCCATCAAAAATCCATCCTAAAATCCATCCAATTATCCCCAAAACCCATCCCCAAAAATCCATCCTAAATCCATCAAATCATCCCAAAAATCCAGCCCCAAATCCATTCCGGCATCCTCTTCGCGGCTGCGGGTGAGTGAAGGGTTAAAAGCCCCAAAATCCATCAAAAAATCCATCAAATTATCCCAAAATACCGCAAAATTTCATCAAATTATCCCAAAAATCCGTCCCCAAATCCATTCCGGATTATTGGAATTTAAATTTTAGATTAATTTTTAAAATTATTTTTAAAAATTAATTAAAAATTAATTTTAAAAACAGTTTTTAAAATCATTTTTTAAAATTTAATTTTAAAAAACATTTTTTCAAAATTAATTTAAATTTTTTTAAAAAAATTTAATTTTAAAATTATTTTGAGGATTATTTGAGTTAATTTTTAGATTAACTTTAAAATTAATTTTAAATTAATTTTAAAATAGTTTTAAATCAATTTTTAAAATTTAATTTAAAACGTTAAAAAAAATAATTTAAAATAATTTTTAAAAATTTAATTTTAAAAATGATTTGAGGATTATTTGAATTATTCGTTAGATTAATTTTTAACATATTTTTTCATTAATTTAAATAATGTTTAAAATTATTTTTAAATTTTATTTTTAAAATAATTTTTAAAAATTAAATTGTTAAAATTAATTTTTAACACTAATTTTTAAAATTAAAATTTTTAAATTTTACCTTTTAAATTAATTTTTAAATTTTACCTTTTAAAATTGAATTTTAAAATTTATCACTTTTTAGAATAATTTTTAAAAGTTAAATTGTAAATTTACTTTTTTTAACAATTACTTTTTAAATTATTTTAAATTTTACCTTTTTAAAATAATTTTTTAAATTTATTTTTTTAAAAATTTTTTAAAATTAAATTTTAAAATTAAAATTTTTTAAAATTAAATTCATTTACACTAATTTTCTAAAATTAATTTGTAAATTTCGATTTTTAAAATTAATTTTAAATGTTATTTTTTTAAATTAATTTTAAAAATTTATTTTTAAATGAATTTTAAAAATTAATTTTTAAAATTAATTTTTTTTTATTAATACCCCCCGCCCCCCCCATAGTAACCCTTTTTACCCCTTCCCGCCGCAGCCTGTCCAGACAGCGTCAGGCGTCATCGTTTACATATCGGCCAAACCGCGGGGCGGGGAGGGGTCGGGGGGCCGTCCCCTCCCCCCCCGGTTCGGACGGGGAGCCGCCGCCTCCCCCTACTCGTACGGGGCTGGCAGCTTGTCTAGCTTCGGCGGCGTCTCCTTGATCCTGGGCCGGGCCCTCGGCGTTGTGGCCGTCAACCTCTACATCGAGCGCCACCGCAAGGCCCCGCCCCTCCGCCCGGCCCCGCCCCCCGCCCTCGCCCCTTTTACCCCGCCAAAGCCCCGCCCCCCTTTATCCCAGGCCGCGCCCCCCGCGGCCCCCGCTCGCGCTCGGGCTCGCGCTTTCCAGCCCAAGTCACCGTGACGCCTCCCCCTCCCCCCCGCCGCCGCCCCCCCCTCAGCAGCAGCCAGCGGCGGGGAAATCCTCGGCGTCCCCGCCCCCACCGGAAATTTCTCCATGTACACCCGCTGAGTCAGGGGGCGGGCCGGCGTGGAAGGGCCCCTCCCCCCGGCGGGGTTGGGCGTGGCTTCGTCCCCTCCTCCCCCCCCCGCCGGGGCGGCGCCCCCTCCCCCCCCGGCCCCGCCCCGGCACGCCCGGCCCCGCCCCTGCCCGCCCCCCCCCGGCGCCTTCCTGACGCTGCAGGGGGGGGAGGGGCGGGGGGAGGCCGAGACCCCCGGGGGCGGCACCGGGACCCTTCAACAGGAAACGACCCCGTGTAGGGGGGGCTTGAAATCGCAAAATTCGGCCCAAAATCACCCAAGTTCACCCAAAATTTAATCCAAAGTCACCCAGAATTCACTCAAAATTCACTCCAAATTCGGCCCGAATCGACCCCCAATTCAGGCCCAAAAATCATTCCAAAAATCACTAGAAAAGTCACTCAAAATTCACTCAAAAATTCGGCCTGAAATCACCCCCAATTCAGTCCCAAAAATTCATCCAAAAAGTCAACCCCAAATTTACTCAAAATTCAGACCAAAATCACCCCGAATTCGCCCAAAAATCACCACAAAATCACCCAAAAATTCACCAAGAATTTGGCCCGAAATCACCCCCAATTCAGCCAAAATTTTCCAAAAATCACCAAAAATGTCATCCAAAATTCACCCAGAATTCACTCAAATTCCGTCTAAAATTAATCCAAAAAACTCACCCAAAATTCACCCAAGAATTCAACTCAAATTGCAGACCCAAAATCACCCCGAATTCAGCCCGAAAATTCATCCAAAAATCACCCAAAATTCACTCCAAATTCGGCCCAAAAATCACCCCCGAATTCCAGCCCAAAATTCAATCCAAAAATCACTCAAAATTCACCCCAAAATGTATCCCCAAAATCAGCCCAAAAATCCCCGAAATTCACACCAAAATCACCCGAATTCAGCCCAAAAATCACCCAAAATTCACCCAAAAATTCACTCCAAATTCACTCAAAATTCAGCCCGAAAATCACCCCGAATCAGCCAAAATTCATCCAAAATTCACCAGGAAATTCACTTCCAAATTCACCCCAAAATTCACTTCAAAATTCAGCCCAAAATCACCCCGAATTCAGCCCAAAATTTCACTTCAAAATTCACCCAGAATTCACCCAAAATTCACTCCAAATTCACCTCCAAAATTCACTCAAAATTCAGACCAAAATCACTCCGAATTCAGCCCAAAATTCATCCAAAATTCACCAAAAATTCACTCCAAATTCGGACAAGAATCCTCCGAATCAGCCCAAAAATCAGCCCAAATTCAAACCCAAAATTGCACTCCAAATCACTCAAATTCACACAAACAATTCACCCCGAATATCAGCCCAAAATTCAGCCAAAAATCACCCAGAATTCACTCAAAATTCATTCAAATTCACCCCAAAATTATACCCCCAAATCAGGGCCTAAATCCCAAAATTCACACCAAAAATCGCCCCAAAATTCACCTTAAAATCTTCCAAAATCAGCCCAAATTCATCCCAAAATTTATCCAAAATTGTATCCAAAATTCAGCCAAAAATCACCCAAAAATCACTGAAAATTCACCCCAAAAATTACTCCAAAATTTATTGCAAATCGACCCCCAATTTAAATCTAAATTTCATCCAAAAATTACCCCAAAAATCACCCAAAATTACTCCAAAAATTCACCCCTAAAATAATCTAAATTTCACCCAAATTCATCCCAAAATCACTCAAATTCAGCCAAAAAATTATTCCCAAATTCGCCTTAAAAATCCTCCCAGAAGTCATCCAAGAATCACCCAAAATTCACTCTGAATCATCGCAAAATTTCCCAAAAATTACCTGGAAAGTCGGCCAAGATTTCACCCCAAAAATATTACCCAAAAATTCCACCTTAAATCACCCCAAAATCACCGCAAAATCACGCCAAATTTCACCAAAGATCCACCTAAATTCACCCAAAATTAAATCCAATATTTCCCAAAATTCACCCTAAAATCATCCCGAAAATTTCAATTAAAATGTCGACACTTGAAATCACCCAAAATATCATTGAAAATTACACCCAAAATCACCCCAAAATTTCACCCCCAAAGTCACCCCAAAGATTCACCTTAAACATCATCGCAAAATTCACCCCAATTACCCCAAAATTCACTCAAAATTCACTCAAAAATTCAGCCAAAAATCACCCAGAAAATTCACCCGAATTTCACCCAAAAATTTCACCCAAAATCTCCAAGAATTTCACCCAAATTTTGCCCCAAAAATTACCCAAATTTTCCCCAAAATCAGCCGAATTTTTGCCCCAAAAATTCACCCAGAATTTTCCCCAAGAAATTCACCCAAAATTCCACCCAAAATTCACCCCAAAATTAATCAAATATTCCTTCAGAAATCACCCTAAAATCATTCCCAAAGATTCAATTAAAATTCACACTGAAATCACCCAAAAATTCACCAAAATTCACCCAATCAACCCCAAAATTCACCCCAAATTACCCCAAAATTCACTCAAAATTCACCTAAAAATGAATCCAAAAATTTCACTCGAAATCAGCCCAAAAAATCACCCAAAATGTCACCCCGAATTTCCCCCAAAGTTTGCCCCAAATTCACCGAATTTTGCCCCAAAATTCACCCAAATTTTCCCCAAAATTCACCCGAATTTTTGCCCCAAAATTCACCCAAATTTTGCGCGCGCGAGAGAGTCGAGCGCAAGAATCCACCAAAAATTCACCCAAAAATTAATGCCAATATTCCCCAAATTCACCCCAAATTCCCCCCCAAATTTCACCCAAATTTTGCCCCAATAATTCACCCAAAATCGCCCAAATTTCACCCAAATTTTGCCCAATTTTCCCCCTCCCGTCTCGCAGTGCCTTAAAGGGGGGGTTTGGACCCCGGGATGCCCCCACCAGTACAGACCAGTATGGACCAGTACAGACCAGTACAGACCAGTACACCGTCCGGACCAGTACAACCAGTACGGACCAGTCTGGACCAAGCACAGACCAGTTTTTGGACCAGTAACTCCAGTTCCCTTGACCCGAGATTCCGTAGACCAGTTTGGACCAGTGTCACTGCCTGATACGGGACCAGTATGCCTCGTTCCCTGGACCAGTTTGGACCAGTTGGGACCAGTTTGGACCAGTTCCTTGGACAAAAGTTAATCCCCCAGTCTTCCTGACACCAGTTGCGACCAGTTTTGGACCCAGTAACTCCAGTTTTGCTGGACCAGTCTGGACCAGTAACGTCCCAATTTGGCCTGGGACCAGTTTGGACCAGTAACTCCCAGTTTGCCTGGACCAATCTGGCACCCAGTTTGACCAGTCCCAGACCAGTTCTCTGCGACCAGTATCCCCCCAGGTTCCCTGGAGCAATCTGAACCAGTCTGGACTTGGTTATGTCCCAGTTTTCCCCTGGACCAGTTTGACCAGGTCCAGACCAGTTTCACTGCCTTGTACGGGACCAGTATGCCCCAGTTTCCCAATACCAGTTTGACCAGTTTTGGACCAGTTAGTTCCCAGTTTCCCTGGGACCAGTTTGGACCAGTTTGGACAGATTCAACCAGAGTCCCAGTCCCCCAGTCCCTCCCAGTTCCCCACCGCCCCTGGGGGGGCTGGATCATCCGGAGCCCCCCGGGACCGCCCAGGCCCCGCCCCCTTCCCCAAACCCCGCCCCCTTCATCCCCTCCAGCACCAAACCCCGCCCTCGCCCAGCTCAGACCACGCCCCCTTTCCCACACCCCAAGCCGTGGGCCACGCCCCGTTTGCGATTAAACCACCGCCCCTGTGTGCGCGTTGCGCCACGCCCCTGCTTTAAACCCCCGCCCGTCCAAGGCCCAAAAGCCCACGCCCCTCGGTACAGGAACCCCGCCCACCACGAAATAACAGCGAAATTTTTTACGGGAATTATCGCTCTTTCCAATAAAAACCAAGCGTGAAAGCGGGATTTGGGGAAATTCCGGGGAACATTTGGGGGAAAAACTGGGGAAATTTTGGGGAATTTGGGGAACATTTGGGGGATTCTTGAGGGAATTTGAGGCCAGTTCGGGGGATTCTGGGGGAATTTGGAGGGCGTTTTGCGGAATTTGGGAGGATTTGGGCCTTTTGGGGCCTTTTTGTGAATTTTTGAAATTATGGGTTCATTTTTGGATTAGTTTGTGAATTTTGGGGAATTCTGGGCCATTTTGGGGTATTCTGTGGAAGTTTGGAGCAGTTTGCGGGGTTTGGAGACTGTTGGGACATTCGGGAAGTTTGGGACAGTTTGGAACTCGAAGGACCGCAGAACACCGCAGGCAAACCTTATTAATATTAATAAGGCTTCATTAATATTTAATAAGCAGACAGCAAACTATAATCCAAAAAGTCGTGGAAGACCCGCCCCTTAGCAAAGCCCCTTTGCGTATTGACTGATTAGCTGTCCAATCAGTATCAGGAACAAACACCGCCCCGCCTTTCACATCCTGACTTGTCAGAGAACCGCCGCCAATCACCACCACCGCGCGTTCTGCAGTTCGTTAAGCACATTAATCCCTCCTCCTCTGCCTCCCATGGCCGAGCCGCCCGTCACTTTCACTTTTAGCGCGGCGCTGATTGGCGGTGCGCCGCTGGAGCGGCGGGGCCTGCCCGTGTGGCGGAAAGCCGGGCGGGCCCGGGCGGCCCGGCGGGGGCGCGGAGCGGGCGGAGCGGCGGGAAGCGCGGAGCGCCGCGGCGAGCGGCCCCGGGGGCCGCCATGGAGGGACGGAGTTTACGGTGAGGCCGCTGAGCGGCGGCGGGAAGCGCGCGGAGCGGCGGCGGAACCGGGGCGGGCGCCGGGGCCGGGGCGGAAAATCGTGAGGGCGAACTTGAGGGGAAGGGGGGTTCGTTGAGGCGCCGGGCAATGGCGGGGCGAGGAGCGGGTCACGTGATGGCGAGGCGGGGAAAATGGGGAGGGCGGGTTTCACGTGGTGTGCGGGCGAAATTTAGAAGGGGTGCGCCGTCTCGTTTGTTAATGAGGGAGTGTGTAGGCCACGGCCTCTTCTGCGTGACACGCCCCACTGTATAGCAACACGCCCCTTTTCTCAAGCCACGCCCTCTCGCCCCATGCAAATCAGGCCACCCCCCTTTGGAGAGAGCCAATTGTTATAAGAAAAGGCCACGCCCTCTTATGTCAACCACGCCCTAACTTCTTTTATGGGAAAAAGGGCGTTGGCCAGTGAAGGGGTAGGTGAAGACGTGCATGAAGGGGCGGGCTTGATTGGAGAAGGGGCGTGGTTCAATGAAAGCTCGGCCAGGTGTGAAATGGGCGTGGCAGTGTGCATGTCGGCGTGGCAGAAGTTGTGGTTGTGGCTCAAGTGGTGGTGTGGCGTGGTCAGGCGAGCTGTGGGCGTTGTCCGTCTGTATGTGGGCGTGTCCGTGTGTGAGATGTGGCGTGCCAGGGATCCAAATCACCAGAGTGGAGTTCCACGGCGTGGCTCCAGCTGTGCCAGCTGTTCCCAGGTGGTATGGGTGGCGTGGTAGAGACGAGGTTGGGCGTGGTCAATGAGCTGTTAGGCGTGGCCGGGAAGTGCAATCCCCCAGACTGCAGTTTCCGGGGGTGGTTCCCACGAGGAGAGGCAGGGGCCAGGTGCCAGGGTTGGTGCCCAGGTGTGATGTGGGTCGTTCAGTTGAGCTGTGGGCGTGGCCAGGCCTCCCAATTCCCAGACTTGGAGCTCCTGGGGCGGGATGCCCTAGGAGCTGGGCTGTGGCCCAGGTGTGCCAGATGTGACGTGGGCGTGGTCAAAGGACAAGTGTGAGCGTGGCCAAACGTGTGTGGATTGTGGGCGTGGCCAGGGACCCAAGTATCCCCGAAAGTCTCCCAGACTGGAGCTTCCTGGGGGGATGCCCTGGGCTGGGGCTTACCCAGTGTGCCCAGGTGTTGCCCAATTGTGAGTGGGCGTGGCCAGGGCTCCCCATTTAGCCCAGACTGGAGGTTCCTGGGTGGGATTCCACGGGTCTGGGGCAGTGCCCCAGGTGTTGCCCAGGTGTGCCCAGGTGTGTGCCCAAGGTTAGCCCCAGGTGTGATCGTGGGCGTGAGAGCCAGGCTCCCCATTGCCAGACTGGAGCTCCTGGGGGAAATGCCCTGGGGCTGTGAGCTTTGTGCCAGTTGCCCAGGTGTGCCAGTATGTCCCAGGAAGCACTCCAGGTGTGCCCAGGTTTGATGCTGGCATGTCAGGGGCGAGTGTGGGCGCTGTCAAGTGATTTGGTGCGTGGCCAGGGACCCAAATATCCCCGAAATCGTCCCAGACTGGAGCTCGCTGGGCGGTAGCCCTGTGGCTGTGGCTGTGCAGGTTGCGCCCAGGCTGCCCCCAGGCTGCCCCGTGTGGGCTGGAGCCCCGCCGTGCTCGCAGTGCCCCCGACCTGTCCCCCGAAGGCAGCGTGCCGAGCTCGAGTCCATCCAGGGCGCCGCAAGGCAGAGCTGCTGGGCAGAGATCCCGCGCTATGCGCGACGGAGCTCAGCGAGGCCATCAGCGAGGCGGGCTCGAGGCCAACGAGGCAGGTCGGGCACCCCAAGAAAACAGCCCCAAACAGCACCAAAACAGCCCCAAAAACACACCAAAAAACAGCCCCAAAACACCAAAAACAGCCCAAAACCAGCCCCAAACAGCCCAAAAAATAGCCGCCAAAAATAAGCCCCAAAATGAGTCCAAAAAGCAGCCCAAAAATAGTCCCAAAAAGCCCGAAAACAGTTCCCCAAAAACAGCTTCAAAACAACCCCAAAATAGCCCAAAACAGCTCCAAAACAGCCCCAACACTTTCCCCAAATAGTCCCTAAAATAGGCCCAAAAACGCCCCAAAACAGTCCCAAACACCCCAAAACAGCCCCAAAACAGCCCAAAATTTATCAGCCCAAAATAGTCCCCAAAAACACCCAAAAACAGCCCCAAAATAGTCCAAAAACACCCCCAAAACCAGCCCCAAAAACAGGCCTAAAAACACGCCCAAAACAGCCCGAAACAGCCACCAAAACGACACCCAAAAACAGTCCCCAAAACGTCCCAAAACCAGCCGCCAAATAGCTCCCCAAATAGTCCCAAAAAACACCCCAAAAGCCAGTTCCAAAAACAGGCACAAAAAAAACAGCCCCAAACACCCCACGAATAGTCCCATAAAATAGGCCCAAAACAGGCCCCAAAACAGCCCCAAAACAACCGCCAAAAACAGCACAAAAACAGCCTAAAAGCCACCCGAAATAGGTCCCAAAATGTCTCGAAAACAGCCCCAAAAAACAGCCCCAAAAACATCCCAAAATAGCCCCAATAGGCCCAAAACAACCCCAAAAACAACCCCAAAACCAGGCCCCAACGCCCCAAACGAGCCCAAATATTCCCCAAATATTCGCCTAAAATCACCCAAATTACCCAAAAATATTTCCCCAAAATTCCCCAAAATTACTAAAAATATTCCCCAAATTACCCCAAAAATATTCGCCAAAATTCCCCCAAAATTCCCCAAAAATATTCCCCAAAATATTTCCCAAATTTCCCAAAAAAATTGTCCCAAGAATTACCCAAAATTACCCAGAACAATGATTCCCAAAGATTACCCAAAATGTCACCCGCAAAAGATATTCCCCGAAAATGGACCCAAAATTCCCCAAAAATATTCCCCAAAATGACCCAAAAATATTCCCAAAAAATAAATTTTGTTTTTTTCCCCAAAATTCCCCCCAAAATTCCCCAAAAATATTCCCAAAAACTATTCCCCAAAATTACCCAAAATTCCCCAAAAATATTCCCAAAAATTCCCCAAAATTCCCCAAAAATATTCCTAAAATTCCCCCAAAATATCCCAAAAATTCCCCCAAAATTCCCAAAATCCCCAAAAATATTCCCAAAAGTTCCCGCCAAAACTTTCCCCCAAAAATTCCCCAAATTCCCCAAAATATTCCCAAAATTCCCCAAAAATATTCCCAAATTTTCCCCAAAATTTCCCTCAAAATTCCCCTAAAAAATCACAAAAACCTCTCCCAAAATTCCAATTTGTTTACCCCAAAATTCTGATAATTTCCTAGATAAATTCCAAAAATTCACAAAATCCCCCAAATTCCCAAATAAGTTTCCCAATTCCCCCAAAATCCCCAAAATTTTGGGCAATTTCCAGCAAGACGCTGCCAGCGGAACCGCAAGATGGTGGGCGCAAGAAAGCAAATTTCAAGCATAGGACCCAGAAAAAGGTCCAGAGGGAATTGGGAATATTTTGGGGGAAATTGGGAATTTTGGGGGAAAATTTGGGAATATTCAGAGAAAATTTGGGAATTTTGGGCGGAAAATTTCAGCGAATTTTGGTGAAGAATTTGCCGTGAAATTTGGGATTTTTTAAAATTTTCCAGGAATTTGTATCTCTTCTCTG